>NIJG01001442.1:3140-14401 GCA_002201625.1 Euglossa dilemma
TTTTTTTAAAAATTTATTTATTTGCGTTGTAAATTTCGTTATTTTCTTTTCCTCTTTTTTTTTTTTTTCTCCAATCCGGTGATCGGTAAATGTATTTTTCTTTTTCTTTTTCTTTTCCTACTATTTTTCTTTTCTCTTTTTTTTTTATTCCTTCCTTCCTTCCTTTTTTTTTCTATTCGACGAATGTAAATGGTACATTTGATTAAGGACAATTCGCCCAGTGTACACAGCGGTGTAATTTAAGATTAGCGTATTGTACAAAGATTTCATATCGAAATTCTCGCGTATTTGTCGTGTGTACATATATATATTAAATATGTTATAATTAATTAACGATATTTCTTATTGGGAGTTCCTCGTTGTAATATGAGTTATAATTACTCGGCTCTTGTATACTTCGCAGATTTTAAACTCGCAACTTGACATTCTAATTCGAAGGGGAAAACACACACACAACGAATTATTTCTCTCGGTCTTAAGCTAACAGAGTTTAAATTTTGCCGAATCTGAAGGCCATAAATATTTCTTACTTTCCGCTGAATATTATCGTGCAACAACAGCTATTTAAAAAAACAGATAAAGACGTACAAGCAATTACCGAATCAAACTTGTTCGAATGTGATGCCAGAAAACGAAAGAGAAAAGTATTTTCACTTTGCGCTAAGAAAAAACAAAAGAAAATCCGAGAAAACTTTTCGAGGCACTAGAATGTTGAAAAAATTCGTAATTCAAAAAGAATGTCATAAGAAATATATTTAAAATTCATAGTTCCTCGAAAAGTTCAGGCAAATCAATTTTTACAAACCTCAAATTCCGAACAAGCGTACAAGGAATAGTTAATCGAACAAAATCTCCGATAATTAAAAAAGAAAGAAATTTTAGCGCGCGACAAAGCCACTATTGTACCGTTCCATGTTTTATCGAAGAAACCGAAAATCAGAAAACTTTTAAACGTGATATCGAAGTTTAAAAAACACGAGAATGAATTTTACAAAAATCCTGGCGCATTCTATTATAATTCTCACTGTTAAAAAAAAAATATAGCGAAGAATGTAAAAATACGGCGTTGTCAAACTCTCCGACCGCTACTTCCTGTTTAACTTGCGTTCGTTTGGCTGCAGCTTCTATGAAACAGAAAAAAAAAAAAAACAAAAACGATAGGAAAGAACGATACTTGAAAGCGAAGAGAAAAAAGAAAAAGAAAAAATGCTACGGGGGAGAACTAAACGAGCGATATTTTTGGCATTTGGTATTCCTTTATACTTTAGCCGATATTTTGTAATAAACATGTATACTAGTGTAAGTTACTCGAGCTGTAACCAGGTGATGCGAACGATAAATGATTATCGAGGTGTGTACAGCTTTACGTTCGTTACCTGGTTAAGCGACACTGTGAAACTTGTACATATTTTTGTAAGATAAATTTAAGTATGGACGTCTCCTTTGAGATCTTTCGGTGAAAAGAGAAAAAAAAAAACACACGAAACATCGATGAAGAGAGCCGAAAGAGAAGTATATATAGAACGAGAATGGAAAGTGATAGGAAGAAAAAAAAAAGAAACGAAAGAGCGGTAATACGATTGCTTTTTGCGGTTACACACACATGCGTTCAGCTTTGTAATGTATTCTATTCGTTATACAATTCTCTCTGGTTGCCCTAACGTATCTGTATAATGGACATTCTGATAAAAAAGCGACAAAGGCGTTCTGTTGTTACATATAAAGATATAAGTAAGACGTGTTAGAGAGGTGAGAAGGCAGAAAACCTAGTAAAAAATTCGTTAGTACAATAGTTTCAATGTTGTAAATAAAACAGATCAATAGCGATTATTATTATTATTATATTATTATTGTATGTACATATATATATATTACGTATATATATATAATTATATATCTACATATAATTATATATATAAAAGGAAAAAAAGTTCGTCTTTATAATAGTACCGGAACACATGATTTTTTTATTTGCAATTCACTGTTACATGTATGTGCCTAGTTATTAGCCACGTTGCATTATATTCTACATTGTATGATAATTTAATTCGTACTATCGATTAATGAATGTAACAAGTTCTTCGATATCAAACTCTATATGAATATAATATTATGGCGTAACGTGTAAAGAGCTCATATTTAGGCATACATGAAATTTAATAAATCGGAATACATTTTACGAATTAACAAGTCTCCACGCTATCTTGTTGTGTATACACCTTTATCTCCCGTATCCACGTACGGTTCGTACCTCGCATCACATTTTATTTATCATCCTGCTCGGTAACGAACCCGATTCTATTTTTACATGCTTGTTACCACGCGAGTAGAGAAATATTTTATCGTATTGCTTTATCGCGAGCGAGAATTTTCCACCGCGAAGGACTTAAACGCGCGCAAGAACAAACACATAACCCGTGTTAATCTTCTTATTTTTCGAACGAACGCGCGCGCTCCCGCCATTCGGGTCGGCGCGTTCCGATTGGTCGGCCATTGGCTACGTCATCGGTGATAATCAGCGGCAATTGGCGGAGACGAGCGGCAGGCGTCTGCTATGACAGTCGACTCAGCGGCGTCCGACGCGGCGATCAGCAGGCGGCGCAATGTCTTCGTTCTCGCAAGCTCAGCTGGACGCAACAGCTGTAAAAAATTTCCGCGATTACTTGCAAATACCCTCGGTCCAGCCGAACATCGATTACGGTGAGTAATGTACGATATTAAAACCGTCCGACGTGGATAACCAGTCCACGACGACGGGCAACGTGAATAATAATTTTTTTTGAAATTTCACGCGTGTACCTTTAAGCAGCACACACGGTCGTGGAAAAATCGTGCACGCATATTGCGTACCGGAACGGGGTCGGTCATTTCCTTGTTAAGCAAATTACCTATTTCTCGTGCAGCACGGAACCTGCAGCCTCGCACGTTAATCGCGGACATTAATTCACCAGGCACACGCGTTTCCGCATGGGGACAGGGAACCTCTCAGTTAGCTCCACCGACTCAACTTCGAAGCGTCGGAGACGCTATCCAGCCATTGCATGCCCCACCCTGTGTGGAATGTTATTTCTATTTTTGTATTTTTTCATCGAGCTGACAGTGTGCATCGAGATTCCCTGTGAAACCGTCGCCGAACTTTCCATTCGTTTACCGGAAAAATTCACAATTTAGTGGCTCGAATACGATCGTTATTTAAGCACGACTCGTGGATGACCTAAATTGCATGTAATCGGTAATTCCTCCTAATTCTCGGGTTGTCTCCTTCCTTTCTCGTGTCCGGAACATTTATTCAAGCTTCTCGATAATGAAAAATCATCGCAACGATGATCGTGTCGTAAATAGTTGATGGTATTTGTTACTCGAACAGTTGCGTTCCAGGGATTGACGATTCGTAAATTCGTAGATCTATCTGTGAAAGATGTTGATCATCGTGATAGATAAGATTACTTCTTTTATTGCTCGCAAAATATGTACCAGGTATTTTCAACTTCCAGACATTCTTCGCTCTGATTAGCTGTTAATGTTTGAACATTGATTGTAGATATTCGTACTGTTCTCATTTGCTTTAATTTCAAATGATGAAATAGTTTGAGATTTTAACGTTAGATATGTATGAGTAAAAACTAAGGAAAGACAAAGATTTTAGAGTTCATAAATTATTTAAAAAAAAGAGGAAACTTTAATGTAATTATTCAATATTAACTTGGTTTTTATTTTACAGATGACTGTGTTGCATTTCTTCAGGAGCAGGCCAAGTCTCTTGACTTGCCTCTTAAAACATATCATGTTCATCCAAATAAACCCATCGTGATTCTCACATGGACTGGTACAGATCCATCAAAACCGGCTATTTTGTTAAATAGTCATATGGATGTTGTACCTGTTTTTGAAGTAAGTATAACATTATCGACAGCTTAATGCTAAACGGAAGGTCTAAACAGGTGCATATAAATGATAAATATACATTTTTAGGACAAATGGACCTATCCACCCTTCAGTGCTCATATGGACGAGCAAGGAAACATTTATGCACGTGGCAGTCAAGATATGAAATGCGTTGGAATTCAATACTTGGAAGCAATTCGACGCATGAAACTTGCAGGACAACGTTTTAAGAGAACAATTCATATTTCCTTTGTACCGGATGAAGAAATTGGAGGCGTTCTTGGCATGAAAGATTTTGTACATACTAAAGATTTCCAGGCTCTAAATATTGGTTTTGCATTGGATGAAGGCGTGGCTTCACCTGAAGAATACTTTTATATGTTTTATGGCGAGAGATCAATCTGGCATATCGCAGTAGAATGCGCAGGCACCCCTGGCCATGGGTCTCTTTTATTGGATAATACAGCTGGAGAAAAAATAAGATTCATAATTGATCGTTTTATGGACTTCAGAGCAAAGGAGAAAGAAAAATTGAAAAATCCAAAATTACAACTTGGCGATGTTACAACTGTAAATTTAACTCAACTAAAGGTACATAGTTTGAGATTTACTGCTTATTTTATATTCTAATACATATTGGGTTATAATTTAATATATTGATAGCTTTATCTTAAACATTTGAAATACGTTATTTGATTAAAAAGAAATTTCACTTTAAAAATTACATGTCTGTGCACTTAGGAAAATAATATTATAAGGTAAGTATCTGTGTAATTTAACAAAAGCTGTTTAAATAATTTTGTTACGTAGGAATGATGAAATTTTATATTATACAAACCATATAAAAATATGATTTGTTTCAGGGTGGTGTACAAACAAATGTAGTACCACCTTCATTGACGGCTATTTTTGATGTTCGAATTGATCCTTCTATCGATCATAATGAGTTCGAATCTATGATCAAAAAATGGTGTCAAGAAGCTGGTTCTGATGTAACATATTCATTTGAGCAAAAGAATCCGAAAATTGAAAATACAAAGTTGGACAATTCTAATCCCTTCTGGGTTGCTTTTAAACAATCTTGCGATGGTCTTGGGATAAATTTGAAAACTGGAATCTTTCCAGGTGGTACAGATAGTCGATACGTGAGAGAGGTAAATATTTTTCCTATTAACTTCCTCCTCATGTAAAATGTTAAACGATCTTTAAAAAAATCTATTCTTTTCTACAGGTTGGAATTCCTGCAATTGGTTTTTCACCTATGAATAAGACAAAGATATTACTTCACGATCACGATGAATATTTGAATAAGGATATATTCTTAAAGGGTATTGAAATATACATGAAAATAATACCGTCTGTAGCAAATGTTTAAGCAGGTGCCATTATGCCTTAAAGAATTCTTTAAAAGTTCGCTTATTAAGAAACTAAAGTTCAGTTATTAATAGAAGTAGGTATTAAGAAGAAATACCAAAGAGTCTAAACAAATAGTACAAAGAACAAGGTACACTGACTAAAGAAAACAAAATGCAATAGTGCATAAAGTTTAAAGAGTTATATAAATACAAAAATTTATCATGTTACAGAAATATACTCAAAACATATATATATATTAANAAAGTTACCAAGTTTGTTAAATAATGGTTATTCAAGAAAGACATCAAAGATTTAACGGAAATAATTCTAACATACAGTCAAATCCAGTGAAGAATCAAACGAAGCAAGACTATCAAAGAATATAAAAGGAGAAACAAATAATCATAAGTAAAGTACCTTTAAGGAATAATAAAAAGAAAGTCTTATCAAGAACAGTATAGTTAAACAGACTTAATCAGGTGTTGAAAAATGCATTTATCAATCTTTCTAATGCATTGAATAAGTTGGGTCCAAAATATTTATCGTGTAACTGCGAATGCAATTAATTTTCTAGAAAATATATTATAAGAAGTCAAGTGCAATATTAAAAGCTGTAAAAATTTGATGTATATGTATGCATGTATGCATACAAGTATATATAATTGTTTAAATAATCATATATATTTTATGGAAATCAAAGCAAAAACTATGTCTGTGGTAATTACATATTTTACGCATAGTGCAGGAAAATATATCGGAGGAAATAGATATAAGAAAACGTCTATTGATCTCGGTGGTAAAAGTTCACATTCTGTGCGAAATTCCGTAAAAAAAATCAATTGTAATGGTATGCTTAATTCATAATTAATTCAGGACAGCGCGTGAGACGCTATTTTGCAGGGTGACAGTGTTGTATATTTTTTTTCACGTTAAACTCGCTAAATTTGTGTACGTGTGTGTATTCCCGCCATTATTGCTGTGTTCATTCTTAACGGGACTGCCGTCCTCCCCTCTCTATTAGACCGATGGACTCGTCCGATATTTTCGACCTTCTGTCACGAAGAATTTTCTCTCAATTAGCCTAGATTACAAAATATTTCTCTCACACTTAACAATAAAAAAGGTAGAGAATTTTTTCGCCCGGGAAGGAAATTAAAATATATCGAGATACAGTGACAGTGAGTGATTTTTCGTGCATTGTTTGGATTCGGCCATTTTGAAGTGGGGAAGGTAAGGGAGAAGACGTGCTATTACTGTCATTCATAACGTGCATACTATACTGTGGATAGTCGCGATAGACGATCCGTCGGATAATAGTGGTAAAAAAAATTGTCATCCAAGATAGAAATAGTAATTCTGTAAAAAAATAGAAAAGAAAAATCCCTCGTACGTATCCCTTTGTCAGCCATGTGTATAAGTACATCGTTTAAAATGTCCTCGCAACCCATACAGAACAGCCAATAAGGAGAGGACGGCAAAGCCACGTGACCGTGGCCGGCCAATCGCCAGGACGAGATTTGAAATCGTGCGTGGTCTTTGTTCATGAGCCTCCCGTCAACGTTACTTCAGTTCCGTAAAGGGGGCCTTGTGTCGGTGTCCGTTTATACATGGTCGCTGCCAAAAATCGCATAATTCTCTTGTAAATATATGTGTGAAAGTGGTGCTTGCCCGCGAGGACGACGTGCTTTAAGGATTGTCAAACACACGGTAGGTCTTGTTACGCTTTATTACGTGCCGTTCACGCGAGTCTTGCCGAAAATTCGTGAAAAAATATCCCGTCTTCTTTGCCGGCCCGCCGAGCCATCGTAGCTTTCGAGTGTCAAGGTACAAGGGGGCAGTCATGACGCTTTGAACGCGAATTTTTTTTTTTTCTTCTTTTTTTTAACCCCGTACCTTTCCTCTTCGGCAAAGTTTATCGGCATATTACGATATATACGTTTCGTATTCGTGTTTATCCGCAGCGATTGATAGTGTTCGATTGAACGTGTCAGCGATCGGATTGTTCCCTCTGGTTTCTTTTTTTTTTTCTTCTCTCTCTCCTCTTTTCTCGCCCCTGCGCGTTGCCGGTATTTTTAGGCCGTTTCGGATATACACGATAAATTCACGATCGGTTATGAGGATTCGTACATTTGCCGCGCTTCGTCGATTGCCGCGTAGGCGGTCGTATCACCATGGCAATTATTTATTAGCGTAGAACGCTGTGTAAAAATAAACAATCGCCAGGCTACTCGGGCCGCTGTGTCAAATCGAACTGAATGAGTGATTCACCGCGGAGAGAATGGACCTGAAAACAGAGAGAAGTTTCGGCGGGAAGAGAGTGTGCATTACCGGGAAAACATCACTGATATAATATGTATTTCCGGTGATGAAAGCCATTGTTTTGCCGCGCAATGCACTCCGTGCAATGTCACGTTTGCGCTTCTATCGTCATCTTGATCCGGCCTCGTATTTACCGCGAATAATTGTGCACGAAAATAGTTTTCGTACCAGTTTTTATCGCGACGAATTATTCCGAGGAAATTACTCGAACAACGGTTAATTATTTCGTCGAATAAATCCGTCGATTGGTATATTCGTTTGCAGCCGAGTGTTGGATAAATTATCATCGATATTCGTTGCTTCAATCGATATTGCATAATGTCGTTTCACGTGTAGGTTATGGAACGGAAAAAAGGAAAGAATTATCACCGGAGACGATTAAAAATTAACAAGCAAACCGAACGGATTCCTTGTTTACGTACGGTTATCGATTGTTGTTTTTTTTTTTTTATTAAGCGAGGATAATTAACGAGGAATTATTAAGTTATTTTTCGCGATCATAACAGGCGAGCTAGCGCTTAAAATAATTAACGGCAGCTCGCCCAAAGTTTCCCTCCCGTCTTGACGGCAAGTAATCAATAACGGGGGTAGCAATTAAAAGTGGCCATTTTCGACGAGGATTAGGATCTATGGGAAATAAACCATCGATTTTAGGATGAAGTAAAGGGAGTAGGGACGTCGTTGCGAATTATAATCGGATTATTTCAATTTTCCTAAATACCTCCTAGCAACCGCGCGCTGTATTCGTGAGAGATATATCGGTTTTTCGTCCAGTCGTTCGGAGAAGAGGATTTTTGAAAATATTGCGAATAACGAGTAGTAGGGAGGGCCCCTCGAGCACTTTCAAGCCTCACCGCCACGAAAGCTATTGACCGTGGGAACCTTCTGGGAACCCTACCCCTTGCCATATGCCCACCACAGGAAATATCCTACAGGCTCGACCGAAATTTACCTCGCCATATTTCGTGCTCACGAATGATTATTTGTCACCGAGCACACACCGTGTTTCTTTCTTTCTTTCTCTCTCGTTGGTGGATATTTTTCTTTTTTTTTTTTCTTTTTTCAGACACTACGACGAAGAAACGTCTCTTCTTGACATAATTCCGTGTCGTGTCTGGCCATTTTGTTACTTTTTCCTTCTTTTCTTCTTTCTCTGCTTTACATCTTATGCGATTTAACGGAATATTAAATGATTATTGTTTTATTTCGTGTTTAATAGCGGATAGGTCTTAGAAAATTTTGTTTTGTTTCTCAATTTTTAGGATTTAACGGAATATAATTCGATTATTGTTTTATTTCGTGTTTAATAGTAGAAAGGTCTTAGAAATTTTTTCTCGCTTTCTTTTTCTCAATTTTTACGATTCAACGGAATATAATTCGATTATTATTTTATTTCGTGTATAATAGCAGAAAAGTCTTAGAAAAGTTTGTCTTCTTTTTCTTTTGTTTCTCAATTTTTACGATTCAACGGAATATAGTTCGATTATTATTTTATTTCGTATATAACAGTGGAAAGGTCTTAGAAAATTTATTCTTCCATGCTTCTCTCTCTTTTTTTCAATTTTTACAATTGAACGGAATATAATTCGAGTAATATTTTATTTCGTATATAATAAAAAGGTAGAGTCGAAAGGTCTTAGAAAATTTTTTCTTCCTTTCTTTTTTCTCAATTTTTACAATTTAACAGAATATAACTCGTTTATTATTTTATTCTGTGTATAATAGTAGAAAGATCTTAGAAAACTTTTTCTTCCTCTCTTTCTCTTCTTTTTTTCTCAATTTTTACAATTCAACTGAATATAACTGGATTATTATTTTATTTTGTATATAGCAGTGAAAGGTCTTAGAAATTTTTTCTTCTTTTTTCCTCTCTCTTTTTTTCCCAATTTTAAAAATTAAACGTTATNAACTGGAATATTTTTTATTTCGCATATAATAGTAGAAAGGTAGAGTAGAAAGGTCTTAGAAAATTTTTTCTTCCTCTCTCTCTTTTTCCTCTGAATCTTTACGATTCAACGGAATATAACTCGATTATTATTTTATTTCTCATACAGCAGTAGAAATGTTTTAGAAAATTTTTTCTTTCTATTTTTCCCTCAATTTTTACGATTCAACGGAACATAACTGGAATATTTTTTATTTCGCATATAATAGTAGAAAGGTAGAGTAGAAAGGTCTTAGAAAATTTTTTCTTCCTCTCTCTCTTTTTCCTCTGAATCTTTACGATTCAACGGAATATAACTCGATTATTATTTTATTTCGTACACGGCAGTAGAAAGGTTCTTAGAAAATTCTTGAATTAGACACGCCATGTGCAAATCGGAAGCCATGTTCGCGAGTTATTAGAACATCGTAATTACGCGTTTCAATGCTTCGCCTTTTTCTGTTTGCCGAAGGATCGTTCCGAGCTCGCATTTGAATCGTGTGCTATTATTTAGTAACGAAACCGGGAGAGTGTCTCTCGGGCGCGTTAGAAAGTCGGTTTTAAAAGATGTGAAAAGATGGCGGTGAGAAAAAAAGGAGAAAAAAAAGGTTCGCGAATTACGCTTTCATGCGATATACTTATAGCCTCAACTTGTACGGTTATCAAGCGGAACTCTCGTAACGCGATTTTTCAAAGCGACGATAACGCGTCGGATTGGACGTTGCAACGTTTAGCAAAACCCGCAAGCGGTATCGGGCCGCGTAGGATTTATTCGTTTCGACGTGTTTTAATTCGCAGGATGCCTCCTCTGACCGTGGTCCTATCGCGGTCGGATCTAATCGAGATCGAGGATCGATTTTGCGCTTCCGCGGCGGTTCCATGCCGGTGTTGCAACACGCAACAACTTGTAGCTCGCGAACGTGCAGAGAAATTCGCTTTGTCGAATGTAGATTGCGTGCCATTCGACGCAGCACGCGAAATTTTTCCAGCAAACTAAATCGGCTGCCCTCGGTGAAAGCAAAATCCTGCAAATAGAGAGAGAGTAGTAGTTCCGATCAAATCGCGCGCTCCGACTTGGTGTGGTATCTTCGATACGAAAAATAATTTTCCAACCCTTTATGTATATCTTTCAATCAACGCCAGATCCGCCGTTACAGTGGCTCTCTGCGTATCCCCGTGCTCTCGCGGAGAATTATAAATAATTTCGACCGCGGCGTAATTCCGTGTAATCGCTGCGTGATAAATTAAGAGAGATTTTTTTCGCGCCAATTTCCCACTGGCACACGTCCACGTGTACGTGACGTTCCCGCGTTCGATCTGTCCTCTCTCCCCCTATATTCGATGTGCAACGTCGTGCGAAGTATCAACTATATAAAAATCACACCAGTCCGCGCGGACGCGTCTATTTCTGCCCGGCCTGGTGTTGTACGCGCGAAATTGCTAATAAATTTCCTCCTACATTACGCGTCGTTCCGCCGTTGGATTACGACGCCGAGATGACCCCGACGTAACGCCTGTAATCGCGAAATTTCCTCCTTTACCGTCGCAGCAAATATTTCGCCGGTAATTAGAATTGATTGGACAATTGACAAGGCTGAAAAGTGTGTGGTGTGTGTATCAGGAAGGAAGGCTGGCTCGGTGCATTTTCAAACTGTCTTGCGGCAGGCAAGAACCGAGCCTTCCCCCACCACCGCCCCGACCCCACTGCCACTGCGCCTTCCCCCACCACCGCGCCACCCCCACCACCGCTGCGTATTCCCCCACTACCATCGCGCCG
>NIJG01001448.1:11418-25746 GCA_002201625.1 Euglossa dilemma
TATAGTCAAACCCTTTACCGAAGGCCTTACTATCCGAGAAGCTACCCCCCTGTTTCGAGAATATATCTTCGTGTTTAGAGAAGCAAACTAGTATACTTTTTAGTGACTGTTACATTAATTTCATGTAGAAATTAGAAGACCGAGTGACAAAGAGTTCAAGAACGAAACCACCCTGTTTGAGGGTCAAACGAATAGGTCGATAGCTCCACCTATCCTGTGATACCGAGGGACAATCCAGGTAATCTGAGAGTAACTTCGTTGAAAAGGATTGGCAGTAGGTACCTTAATTCACGGAGAGAATATTAAAATACAGCTTCACACCGTGTGAGGCCGTTATCAATTGCTATAAAGTCAATCGAATCACTCAATGCCTTACCGTCCGAGAAACTAACCGACCGTATCGGGAGTATAGCTACCTGTGTGGGGAAACACATTAGTGTACAATTTAATGACAACACCTTAAATTCATGCATGAATTACGAGATCGAGGTTCTAACAGTTCGACAATGTTATACATTCTGTGTGATTCGAACGGCTAAGCTTATTGCATCACCTGTCCTTTGATTCGGAGAGCTAATCCAGATACTTCGGATGTAAATCCGCTGAAAAGTATTGGCATAGACACCTTAAACTACTGTTTCAATATTAAATCGAGCGTCACACCGTTAGAGGACGCTACGAATTGCTATAAAGTCAAAACTTTTTACCTATTGCCTTACCTTCAGAGTATGTATACTGCCGGTTCGAGGGTATATCTTCATGTTCAGAGGACCAAATTGGTCATCCTCTCAGTCACTGGCACCCTAATTTCATGTACGAATAAGAAGGTCGAGGGACAAACCGTTCGAGAACGATACCACCTTCTTCGAGAGTCGACTGGCTATGTCAATAGCTTCACCTATCCTTTGATTCCGTGAGCCAAACCAGGTTGTTCGGGAGGGAATTAGGAGAAAAGTATTGGCATTAGACGCCTTAATTCACGTTATGAATATTGAAGTAGAAGGTCAATCGGTCGGAGAATATTAGAAATAAGCAGAGCAGTCATTCTTTCTACCGAAAACATTACCTTCCTAGACCCTAACCCGCTGTAGCTATTGTCATTCTAAGTGCTCACGGAAAAAAATTAGTAGACATTAAAGCAGAGGCACAACTTATTTTGACATATGAATTAGACGATCGATGGTCATACCGCTCGAGAACGTTACCAACCTCTTTGAGAGACGAACGGCTCATTCAAAATCTTGACCTATTCCAAGATTCCAAGTGTCAAGCCATGTTCTCCGGGAGTAAATCCACTGAACAGTATTGGCATATACACTTTTATTTGCGGTTTGATTATTCACTTAAAGTGTCAGACCGATGCAGAACGTTACCTATTCGTATAAAGTCATTCCTCTTACAGAATACCTTACCTTGAGAGAACCAAACCCGCTATACTCAGTGCCTTAGTTATCGTTCACGGAAACAATTTAGTGATCGTTATAGCAGATGCACATCTTATTTTCATGTAGGAACAGAATTATCGAGATTCAATCCGTTTGAGAACGTTACCGCCATCTTTGAGTGTCGAACGGATGAGTCTAATCCTTCACCTATCCTGGGATTCCGAGAGTGAAACCAGGCATTCTAGGAGTACATCCGCTGTACAGTATTGGCAACATACACCAACATTCTCGGCATGAGCATTAAAGTAGGGCGTCAAATCATCGGCGAAAAAAACTGATTGTTATAAAGTCATTCTTCTTATAGACTACGTTACCATCCGAGAACGTATCCGTCTGTATCTAGAGTATTACTTCGTGTTTCAAGAAGCAAATTTGTATTCGTTTTAGTGATGGGCAATCTTATTTCATATATGAGTAAGAAGAGCGATAGTCAAACCCTTCGAGAACGATACCACCTTTTATGAGTGTCGATCGGCTCCGTCCATAGCTTCACCTACGCTGTGATTCCGAAAGTCAAAGCGTGTAGTAAATCCGCTAAAGGGTGTTGTCAGTAGATACCTTAATTCGCGGTATGAATATTATAGAATACCGTCAAGATGATGTAGCCAATTGGCCATTGATGTAGATTCAAACTTCTGACAGAAAGAAGTTGCCTTCTGACAACCTAACCAGCCGTATCGAGGATATAACTTCGTGATCAGAGAAACACACTAGTATACCTTTTATTGACCGCCATATTAATTTCGAGTATGTACTAGATGGTCGACGGCAATGCGTTTGAGAATATTACGCGCTTATTTGGGATACGTATGGCAAAGTCAAAAGCATCACCTACACTGTGATTCTGAGCGTCAGACCAGGCATTTCTGGTGTAAATCCGCTGAAAAGTATTGGCAATAGTCACCATAATTCCCGGCTTGAATGTTAAAGTAGAGCGGCAAAAAGTCTATGAACGATACTAATTAGTATAAAGTCAAACGTTTTTGTGAAGTCCATAACATCTCAAAGCCTAACCCGCTGTATCGAGAGTATAACGTCGTGCTCAGAGAATCAAATTAGTATACATTTTAGTGACAGGCGCCGTAATTTGATGTATGAATAAGAAGATCGAAGGTTACACCGTTCGACAACGTTACCACCTTCATTGAGAGACGAATAGCTTAGGCAATATATTCCCAACCGTCCTGTGATGTCGAAAGTAAAGTGAGCCATTACGGGAGTAAATCTGCTGAATTATATAGGCAATGGACACCATAATTCTCGGCATGAACATTAAAGTAGAGAGACATATTGACGGCGATTATTGTCAAATGGTATACAGTCACACTTTTCATCGAAGTCCTTACATTCCGAGAATATAACCTGCTGAATCGAGAATACAACTTCGCGATTAGAGATACAAATTAGTAGATATTTTACTGACGAACACCTTAATTTCGTGCATGACATTGAAGATCGAGTATCAAGCCGATCGAGAACATTACCAACATCCTTTGGAGTAGAACGGCTATGCCAGTAGCATCACCCACTATGTGATACCGAGAGTCAAATCAGGTAATCCTGGAATAAATTCGCTGATCAGTCTTTGCATTAGACACGATAATTCGCGGAATAAGTATTGAAGTACAGATTCAAGCCGTTGTAGAACTTTACGTACTCACATAGATCCTAACTTTTTACTGAAGGCCTTACATTCCGAGAAGCTATCTGTCTGCACCCACAGTATAAATTCATGATCGCGAAAGCGAATTAGTATTCAAATTTGTGACGGTCACATTAATTTCATGTATAAAACAGAAGATTGAGTGTGAGAACGTTACCACCATCGTTGAAGTTCGAACGGCTGTCACTAGCATCACAAATCCTATGATGCCTTGAGTCAAACCAGGTGTTCCGGGAATATATGCGCTGTACCGCACTGGCAATAAACACCTTAATTCACGGCATGAGCAATTACGTTCGGATTCTCACCATTGCAGATCGTTAAATATTGGCTTGGAGTCCAAATATTTACCGAAGGCCTCACCTTCCGAGAACCAATCCAGCTCCATCGAGAGTGTATCGTCGTGATCAGAGAAACAAATTAGTACTCACTTCAGTGTCTTGCACAGGAATATTACTTATGAAATAGATGATCGATTGTCAAACCCTTTGAGAACGTTACCACCTTCTTTGTCCGACGACCGGCTAAGTGAATTGCTTCACCTATCCAGTGATTCAGAGAGTCAAACCAGGTAATCCTGCAGTACATCCGCTGTACAGTATTGACAATACACACTTTAATTCACGGTATGAATTTAAAGAAGACAGTCAACCCGTAGGAGAACATTACCAATTGGTATAAAGTCGTTACTTATTCCAAATACCTTTACTTCCGAGAGCCGGACCCGCTGCAGCGATTGTCTTCCGTAGTTTTCATAGTCACAAATGAGTAGACATTTTAGCAGGCGGACACCTTATTGTCATGTATGAATAGAAAAATTGACACTCAAACCGTTCGAGAACGGTCCCACCTTCTTAGACAGTCGAATGGCTCAATCAATATCTTCACCTGCCCTGTGATGGCAAGGGTCAGACCTGGAATTCTGGCAGTCAATGCACAGCCCATTATAGCCGACGGACGCATTAGTTTGCGGAATGAATATTAAAGTAGGACGTCAAACCTATGTAGAACGTTACCTATTGATATAGTGTCAAACCTTTACCGAAGACTTTAAAACCTAAATCCTAACCCGTTGTAGAGAGTGTCATGTTTATTGAACACGGAAACAAATTGGTAGCCAATTTAGTAAACGGAGTCCGTCTTCTTATGTATGACTATGTATATCGAGAGTCAAACCGCTGTAGAATGTTATCACCACCTTTTTCAGTCGAACGGTTGAGTCAGTAGTGTCACGTACTCTGTGATTCCGCGAGTCAAGCGAAGTATAACGGGAGTGAATCAGCTGAACAGTTTTACAATAGACACCTTAATTCACGGGTTCAATGATACAGGACAAAGTATAAACCTTGAGGAACGTTACCTATTCGTATAATGACAAAAGTCCTATCGCAGGCATTACCTTTCGATAACACAACACTGTGTATTGAGAGTATAACTTCGTGTTCAGGGATACAAAACAAGTATTCAATGCAATGACGGACATCTTAATTTTATGAATACATGAGAAGATCGATAGGCAAGCTGTTCCAGAATGTTAGCACCTCCTTTGTGAAATCGCATATCTAACACAATAGCTTCACCTATCCTATGGTTCCGGGAGTCTAACGCGGTATATCAGAAGCCTATACGCTGAGCTGTAATGGCAGTGGACACCTTAATTCACGTTTTGACTATTAAAGTGGAACGTGAATCCACTTGGGAATGATAGCAGCTGGTATAAAGCCGAACACTTTACCGAAGGCGCTACCTTCCGCGATCTTCACCGGCATCACCGGGAGTATAACTCGGTGTTCAGCGAATGGAATTAGTTTTCATTTCCGTGACGGACACATTAATTTCGTGTATGATTGAAAGATCGAGGGTCAAACCGTTCGAGATCTATACCACATTCTGTGAGAGACGAAAGCATAGGTCAATAGCTTCACCTACCTTGTCATTCCGAAAATCAAACCAGATGTTCTGGGAGTAAATGGGGTGTACAGTATTGGCAGCGCACCCCCAAATTCTCGGTTTGGACATTATAGTATAGCATCACACCGTCTGAGAACGATACAAATGACTATAAAGTCAAACGTTTTATCGAAGGCCTTACCTTCCGCGAACCGCAGACGCTTCATCGAGAGTATTACTTCGTGTTCAGAGAAGGAAGTTGGTATTCATTTCAGTGTCGGGCCACTCAATTTCATGTATGATGTACAAGAACGAGGGTCAAACCGTTCGAGAACGTTTCCATCCACTTTGAGCATCGATCGGCTACATCAATAGCTTCATCCATCCTGCTGTGACTTCGAGTGTCAAACCAGGTATTCGAGGAGTAAATCATCTGATAGGTTGGGCAATTGACACCTTAATGCAGTGTATGAATATTAAAGTACTGAATCCAACCGCTGGAGAAAGTTACAAGTTTATATAACGTCATACTCCTCAGCAGATACCTTGCTTTCCAGGTACTTAACCCGCTGTATCGTGGGTATAACTTCGGTACCAGGGGAAAAAAATTGGTAGACGTTTTAGCAGACGGAAGCCATAGTCACATATATGAATTAGAAGATCGAGCATCAAACCGTTAGAGAACGTTATCATCTTCCTTGAATGTCACACTTCTAAGTCAATTGCTGCACCTATCCCTTGATTCCGAGAAGTAATTCAGGTATTCCAGGAGTAAATGCGCTGAACGTTATAGGTTTTACGTTTGGTCGCAAACGGTTTGACGCTTTACTTTTCTATTCAATCCGTGAATTAGAGTGTCCATTGGCTGTACTGTTCAGCGGATTTACTCCAGGAATACCTGGATTGACTATCCGAATACGTGGACTGGTGAAGCTATTGAGTTAGCCAATCGAATCTCAATGAAGGCGGTAACTTTCTCGAATGGTTTGACGCCCCATTTTCTAATTCGTACATGAAGTTAACGATCCCGGCACTGAAATGAACAATAATTTCTGTCTGTGTACACGAAATTATACTCTCGATGAAGCCGGTGAGGCTCACGCAAGGTAAGGCCTTCTGTGAAACGTTCTACCTTATACGAATTTGTAACGCTCTCAAAGGCTTTTACGCTGCACTGTAATATTCAAACCGCGAATTACGGCGTCTATTGCGAAAACTCTTCAGCGGACTTTCTCTCGGTTTTGCCGTGTTGACTCTCGGAATCTCGGGATAGGTGAAGCTATTGATTTTGCTGTTCGTCTCTCACAGAAGGTGGCAATGTTCTGGAAAGGGTTGACACTCGATCGTCTAATTCATGCATGAAATTAAGGTGCTCGTCAGTACATGTTTACCAGTTCGTACTTCTGAACACGGTGTTATACTGTGGATACAGCTTGTCAGATTTTGTGTGGGTATGGCACTCTGTAAGATGTTTAACCATACAGGAATAGGTAATGATCTACAACGGCTCGACGGCCAGCTTTAATGTTCATACGGTGTAATGAGGTGTCTATTGTCAATACATTAAAGAGAATTTACTCCCAGAATATCTGGCTTGACGCTCGGAATCAATGAATATGGGAAGATAATGACCTAGCCCTTGGACACTCAAGGAAAATGGTAACGTCCTAGAATGGTTTTCCCCTCAACCTTCCAATTCATGCATGAAGTTAAAGTGCCCGTTACTAAAATGTATAATCATTTGTGTCTTTGATTACGAAGTTATACTCTTGATACCGCGGATTAGGTTCTCGGACGGTCAGGTCTTCTAATATCGAGACTTTTGACATTATCCTCATTGGTAACGTTCAACAAAGGTTAGACTCTGTAGTTTATTACTCAAACCGTGAATTAAGATGTCCACCGCCTATAGTATACACTGGCTTGACTCCCGGGACACTTGGTTTGACTATCACAATCACAGGGTAGGTGATGCAATTGACATAGCTGTACGATTCTCTACGAAGTTGGTAACCTTCTGGAACGGTTTGACATCCGATCGTCTAATTCATACTGGAAATTAATCTGCTCGTCAGTATAGTGTATACCAATGTCTTTCTCTGAACACGAAGTCATATTCTCGATAGGGCGGGTTAGCTTCTCGCACGTTATGGCTTTCTGGAAAGCGTTTGACTTTATAGCAGTTCGTAACGTTCCCACACGGTGTGACGCTCTATTTTGATACTCAAAGCGTGAATTGTGGTGTCTATTCCAAATAATGATCAGCGATGAGTTTGTCTCGCGACCTTCTAATTCGTACATGAAATTAGGGTGCCCGTCTCTAAAATGAGTACTAATTTGTTTCTCTGCACACGATGTTATGCACTGGATACAGCGTTTTTGGGTCCCTGAATGTCAGGCCTTCGATAAAATGTTTGAAACTATAGTAATAACTAGCTTTCTACAGCGGTTTGACTGGTTAATACTTATAACGTGAACTAGGAAGTCAATAGCCAATACTGTTGTGCGGATTTAATCCCGGAATACCAGGTTTTGCTCATCGTAACACAGGATAGGTAAAGCTATTGACTTAGATCTGTGCGACACACAAGAAATATGGTAACGTTCTTCATCGGTTTGACTCTGGATCATCATGTTCAATCACAAAATTCAGGTTTCCCGCACTAAAATTTGTACTAATTTGTATCTCTGAACACGAAGTTACACTCGCGATGCTGCGAGCTTCGATCGCGGGAAGTAAGGTCTTCGGTAAAACGGTTTACTTTATACCAACTGGAAACATACTCGAACAGATTGTCTCTACCTTGATATTCACACAGTTAACTACGGCGACTATTGCCAATACTGCCCAGCGAATTTACTCCCAGAATAGCTGGTGTGGCTTTCGGTATCACAGAATACGTGAAGATATTGACTTAGATATGCGACTCGCAAAGAAGGTGGGATCGCTGTTGAATGGACTTACTCTCGATTTTCTTATACATACCCAAAATTACAGTGCATTTCACGAAAATGTAATGTAATGTGCTTCTCTGAGCACAACCTGATACTCACGATACGTCGGGTTTGCTTAGATGTAGGTAAGTCTTCCTGTATTAAGTTTGACTCTAAGCCGATAGGTAATCTTCTACATAGGTTTGACGCTCTACCTTAATATTCATATCGTGAATTAAGATGTCCGATGCCAGTGGTAGACAGCTGATTGACACCAGGAATACCTTTTCTGACCTTCGGAATCACAGCATAGGTGCAGCTGTTGGTACAGAGGTTCTGCTCCAGAATAATGTGGTAACGTTGTGGAACGATTTGACGGTCACTCTTCCAATTCGTCCATGAAATTAAGCTGTACGTCACTAAAATGCGTACTAGTTTCTTTCCTTGGACACATAATTATTATCTCGATACAGCGAGTTATGTTATGGGAAGGTAAGGCATTCTGTAAAAAGAGTTACTCTATACCAATTAACAATGGTCTCCGACAGACTGAATCTCGACTTTAAAGTTCATTTCGTGAATTATGGTGTCAATTGCCTATAGTGTACACCGTATTGACTCCCGGAATACCTGCTTTGACTAACGGGGTAGGAGGATAGGTGAAGCTATTGACTTTGTCGTTCGTTTATAATAGTAGGTGTAAATTTTCTCGAAAGATTTGACCCTTGATCTTCGTATTCATTATGAAATCAAGGCCCCTGTGACTAAAATGTTTAGGAATTTGATCCTTTGAACACGAAGTTACACGTTCGATGAAGCGGGTGCGGTTCGCGAGAGGTACGGTCTTCTGTAAGACGTTTGATTGTATAACAAATTGTAACGATCACAGACGGCATGACGCTGAATTTTAACATTGAAACCGTGAATTGAAGTGTCTGATGCCAAGACTCCTCAGCGGATTTACTCCAGGAATACCTGGTGTGACGCTATGATCAACAGGATAGGTGAATCTAATTACTTAGAAGATCGTCTCTCACAGATGGTGGCAACGTTCGCGAATGGTTTGATGCCCGACATCCTAATTTATACATGAAGTTAAGGTGCCCGTCATTGAAATGATTAATAATTTCGTTCTCTGAACACGAACTTATACTCTCGATACAGGGGGTTAGATTTTCGGGGGGTAAGGTCTTCGTTAAAACTTTGAATTTATAAAAATTCGTTACGTTCCCAAACGGATTGACGATCTGTATTTAATATTTGTACCATGAATTAACGCGGCCATTGGTAATACAGAACTGAGGATTGCCTCCCGGAATACTTGGTTTCACGATAGGAATATCAGGATCGGTGAATGTACTGACTTTGCTGTGCGACTCAACAAAAAGGTTATAACGTTCCTCAACGGGTTGACTCGCTATCTCGTTATTCATCCATGAAATTCATGTGCCCGGACTAAAATGAACACAAATTTTCTTCAACAAACACGTAGATATGCCCTCGGTACACCGGGTTTGGTTCTCGGAAGGTAATGCCTTGCGATAAATATTAACACTACAACAATAGACAATGTTCTACAAAGATTTGACGCTCTGCTTTAATATTCATACCGTGAATGAACGTGTGCATTAGTAATACTGCACTCCGGATTGACTTCCGGAAAGGCGGCCAGACCCTCGGAACCGCATGATAGTTGTAGATACTGACTAACCCGCGGCTGTCAAAGAAAGTGGTAGCGATCTCGAAAGGGTTGACTTTCGATCTTCCAATTCATACGTGAAACTAAGGTTCCCGTCACTAAAATGTATTATAATTTGTTTCCCCCGAACACTTGGTTATACCCTCGATACAGCGGGATGGTTCGCCGAAAGTGAGGTGTACGGTAAGATGTTTGTCGACATACCAATTGGTAAAGTTCTCCTACACATTGGGGCTCTACTTTAATATTCATACCGCGAATGAAAGTGTATATTGCCATAACACTTCAGCGGATATACTCCCGGAATACCTGGTTTTACTCTCCGAATCACTGGATAGGTGAAGCCATTGACTTATCCGCCCGTCACGCGCAGTAGGTGGCAACGTTTTCGTACGGTTTCACACTCGACCTATTAGCTCATACATGAAATTATGGTGCTCACCACTAAAATGAGTACTAGTTCGTACCTCTGAACACGATGTTATACTACCGATGCAGCGGGTTAGTTTTTCGAATGGTGAGGCAATCGGAAAGAAGTTTGATCCTACACATAAAGGGAATGTTCTACAACGGCCTGACGCCCGACTTTACTATTCAAACCGTTAATTAAAGTGTCTAATGTCAATACTGTACATCAGACTTACTCCCGAAGCAGCTCAATTGACAGTCGGAATCATTGGATTGGTGCAGATATTGACTTAGCCGTATGACACACAAAGAATGTGGTAACGTTCTGGAACGTTTTGACACTCGAGCTTCTATTTCATACATGAAATTACGGTGACCGTAGCTAAAATGTAAATTAAATTGATCCTCTGAATACGATGTTCTACTCCCGATACAGCGGATTAGGCTTTCGGTGGGTGAGGTCATCAGTAAGACGTTTGACTTTATACCAATTGAAAGCGTGCTCTATCGGTTCCTTGCTCGACTGTAGTATTCAAACCGTGAATTAAGTTGTTCATTGCCAATAGAGTTCTGGAGATTTACATCCGGAATACCTGTTTTCGCTATCAGAATCACAGGATGGGAGAAGCCATGGTCTTAGCCGCTCAACCATGATAGGTGGTGATTACGTTCTCACTGCTTCACACACGACCATCTAATTCATATATGAAGTTATCGTGTCCGACACTGAAATGTGTACTAACTTTTTTCTCTCAAGACAAAGTTATTTCCTCGGTGAAGCGGGTGAGGTTCGCGGAAGGTAAGGTCTTCGGTAAACCAAATGACTTTATAGCAATCGGTATCGTTCTCACACGGTGTGACGCTCTAATTTAATATTCTATGCTTGAATTATGGTGTCCGTCCCCAATACTGTTCAGCGGATTTGATCCAGGTATACCAGGTTTATCTCTCGGAATCACATAATAGGTGAATCTATTGACTTAGCTGTTCGACTCTCAAAGATGGTGCTAACGTTCTCGAACGGTATGACACTCGATCTTCTGATCCATAGATGAAATTAAGGCGCCGCTCACTATAATTTATACTATTTTGCTTCTCTGGCCAGAAAGTCGTACTCTCGATGCAGCTGCATAGATTCTAGGAATAAACGGTCTTCGGTGAAAAGTTAGACCATATACTACTAGGTAACGTCCTTACCTGGTTTGACTCTGTACTTTAATATCTATAGCCTGATACAGGATGTCTAATGCCAATACTGTTCGGCGGATTTACTCCCGTTATTCCTGGCATGACTCTCCGAGCCACAGGATAGGTGAACATATTGACTTAGCTGTGCGAATCTCAAAGGAGGTGGTAACGATCTGGAAGAGTTCGCCTCGCGATCGTTTAATTCATACAGGAAATTATGGTGCGCGGCACTAAAATTTATACAAATTTCTACCTCTGGACACCATGATGTACTCCCTGTATAGCGCGTTAGATTTTCGGAGCGTAAGGCTTTCAGTAAAACGTTTGACTTTATTCCAATTGGTAAGGTTCTCAAACGGGCTGCTTCTGTTCCTTATTATTCATTGCGTGAATTAAGGTGTCCATTGCCAAATGCGTTCAGCGTATTTACACCGGGAAAACATTGCTTGACTCTCGGTGCCACATTATAGTTGAATCTATTGTCTTAGTTGTGCGATTCTCAAAGAAAGTGGTAACGATCTGAGTTTGCCTCGCGACGTTCTGATTCGTAGATGAAATTGTGTTGTCCGTCTCTAAAGTTTATACTATTTTACTACTCTGGTCATGAAGTTAAACCATCTATACAGCGGGTTAGCTTCCCGGAAGGTACGTCCTTCGGTGAAAAGTTAGACTCTATACAAATAGGTTACGTTGCACATATGTCACATATGTGTGACATTGTACTTTAATATTTACACGGGGAAGTAGAGTTTTTCATGCCCATACTGCGTTGCGGATTATCTCCCGGAGTACCTGGTTTGACTATCAGAATGATAGGATATGTTAGGCTACTAACTTATCCGTTCGACTATCAAAGGAGATGGGATAATCCTCGAACGGTTTGACTCTCGATAATTCTATTCATACATGAATATAATGTGTGCTCCTGCTTTAATATGAACTAATTTGTTTGCTTGAATGATAACTAAGACAGTGGCTACAGCGAATTAGGTTCCCTTAAGGTAAGGTCTTCGGTAAAACGAATGCCGTTATACCAATTGGTAACGCACTCAATCGGTTTGACGCACTACTTTAGTGTTCGAACCGTAAAGTAATATCTCTATTTCCACAACTGTTCAGCTGATGTACTCCCGGGTTACCTGGTTTTCCTTTCCGAATCACAGAATGGGTGAAGCTGTTCACTTAGCCTGTCGTCTCTAACAGATGGTGGCATCGTCTCGAGCGGTTTGACGCTCGATCTTCATGTTCATAATGAAATTAAAGTCCCCGTCACCAAAATGTTTACTAATGTACTGCTCTGATCACGACGATGTATTTTCGAAGCGGTGGGTTAGCTTCTCCGAAGGTAAGGCTATCTGCAAAGTGTTTAACATTATACCAATTGGTAATGCTCCACAATGGTTTGACAGTCCGCTTTAATGATCAAACTGAGAAATGTGGCTCCTATTGCCAATACAGTTCAGCGTATTTACTCCAGGAATACCTGGTATGACTCTCGGAAATACAGGATATTTGAAGCTATTCACATATGTGGTCGAATATCAAAGAAGGTGGTAACGGTCCCGAAATATCTTACTACCCTTCTCTGAACACGAAGTTATTCTCTCGAAACAGCCTGTTTGCTTTTCAGAGGGTATGATCTTCGGTAAAACGTCTGACATTATTGCATTTGGTAACGTTCCCAAACGGTTTGTTGCTGTACTGTAATATTCAAGCCGAGAATTAAGGTGTCTATTGGCAAAACTCTTCAGCGGTCTTAGTCCCAGAATACCTGGCTTGGCTCTACGAATCACAGGATAGGTGAAGCTGCGGTTTTAGGCGTTCATCTCTCACAGAAGGTGATAACATCCTCTAGCGATTTGACACACGATATTCTAATTTATGCATGAATTTAAGGTGCCGTCGCTAAATTGTATACTAATGTCTTTCCCTAAACAAGTAGATATACTCTCCATACGGCGGGTAAGCTTCTCGGACGTTAAGGCCATCGGTAAAGTGTTTGACTTTATACCTATTGGCAATGCTCTTAAACGGTTAACGCTTTACTTTTTTATTCAAACCGTGAAATAAGGAACCTTCTGGAAATATTGTTCAGCGGATTTACGCTTGTAGTATCTGGTTTGATTCTCCGAATCACTGGATAGATGAAGCTATTAGCTTATGCATTCCCTTCTCACAGATAGTGTCAATGTACTCAAATGGTGTGACTGTCGGCCATCTAATACATACATGAAGTTAATGTGCCACTCACTGGAATGAATACTAATTTCTTTCCATGAACACGAAGTTAATCTCCCGATGAAGCGGGATAGTTTTCCGTAGGGTAAGGTGTTCGGTAAAGCTTTTGACGTTGTGGCAAATGGTAACCTTCTACAACGGTTTGACGGTCCGCATTAATACTCAAACCGTGAATTGGGATGTCTACAGTCAATAATGTTCAGGGCATTTACTCCTGGATTCCCTGGTTTGACTCTCTGAATCACAGAATAGGTGAAGGTATTGACTTAGCCGGTCGACTCTCGCAGAAGTTTGCAACGCTCCCGAATGGTTTCGCCACATCTCTTCTGATTTATACATGAAATTATGCTGCACGCCACTAAAATGTATACCCGTTCGTACCTCTGTACACGGCGTGATACTCTTGGTACAGGGGGTCACTTTTTCAGAGGGAATGGCGTTCTGTAGGAAATTTAACCCTACACGAATATGGAATGTTATACAATTTCTCCACGGCCTTCCTTGATATTCATCCCGAGAATAAGGCTAACTATTGCCAATACACTTCAGCGGATTTACTCTCGGATTAAATTGTCTTACTCTCGGAATCACAGGATATGTGAAGCTGCTTACTTAACCTTTCGTCTCTCAGAGAAGATGGTATCGTTCTCGAACGCTACGACTCTCGATGCTGATATTTGTACACAAAAATGTGGTGTTCGACCGCTAAAATGTTTACTAATTTGTTTCTGTGCACATTATGAAGGACACTCGCTAGGGCGGGTTAGGTTCTCGGAAGGTATGGTATTCCGTTAAAGGAATGACTTTATGCGCACTGGTAATGTTCACCGTCGGTTTGACTCACTACATTAATATGCATACCG
>NIJG01001449.1:1502-14099 GCA_002201625.1 Euglossa dilemma
GTAATCAATTAGCATTACTATTAATAATAATAATAAATAAGTTTTCTATTATAGAATCAAGTGTCTGGAAGTTTAATGTTTTAAAATTAAAAAAAGAAAAAAGAAGAAATTATCAATTTGATATAACATTTGAATTTATTTTTCAGTAAATTGATGTAACTTAACATTTCATTGGAGTTATGATGGAAATAATGTAATAACACATGCCACAAAAATAAGCATACGACACCAAATTGAAATAACTTTTTGTAAAAGCAAAATTATTTATTGTTAAATTAAGTAGAATATTTTTCAATAAAGCTTCGAATTAAAAATTTTATTTTTTATCTTCCATTTGTTTTTCCATGTATTTAGAATCACAGTCTTTCCGGTTTTGTATCACTGTTGCTGGGACACCCTGTATATTATTCTGCTGAAAATTTATAAGAAAATATTTAAAACGTGAAACTTTTTATATTTCTTTGTATCTTAAGTGAAAGTATATATTACGAGTAAAAATATACAATTTCATAACAAGTACTTTTAACATTTCTTTGCAATATAAACTAGAAAATAATTTAATAATCCTTTAACATAGATAAACAAATATGTATAAAATATATAAATGTATAATTTTAAATAATCATGTAGTACACATTTTTATATTTCATGCATATAATATAAATAATGATTACATTAATAAAAATATTATTATTACAAAAACATTACAATCACTCAAAAAATTATACATTGTATACCGTAACATAAATTATTACCTTAAAAGTCTTTATACAAAATTTTATTACTCAATTACATTTTCATATTTAAAGAAGTTCCAAATTATATTTTGGAAAAATTTATTTATTATACAATATACCGTTTTATATATTTCCAATCAAACTAAACAAAGCTGTTCATTGTGCTTGTTATTCTTTCCTTCTAATTATATTAACCTAGTTTAATTTCAGCACCAATACCACCAAACTAGAACCTTTTCTGTCAATAATAATGTTTTTTCAAGCAAAAAGGATGCTATTATATTTATCGCTTAATACAAATTTGCCATTTTCATACATTATTGTTTGTTGCTGTGGTAAATCTAATTATGATAAATCTAATCTGAATGGATAAAATCTACTTTTACAATTATTTATAACTATGTAAAGTGCTTGGTTGTTGAACAACATAAGATAAACAAAGTCAAAGTGTCTTTAGTTTTCTAGTCTTCTAAAGCTGCATCTTGCCAATCATGGGAAAAACACAGTTACATCACAGATCCTCATTCTATACAAATCAAACTGTACAGAGAGTTAACAGGTACATATATGGCCTGAATAACTAAAACCAGATTACAACATCGTAATCGAGTGAAATCTTACATTATAGTCAAGCTTTGAAAATATTTGTCAACACACAATTGATATTTTTGTTTACACAAATCAAGTTTTCAATAAATGCCACAGGCACTATTTAGATTTATTGCCTTATTTGATATTCAAGAGTATTGATAAACTTACTCTCTAATAAAATGCTACATGCACATATTTTCTATGCAAATTGAGGTCATACAATACCTCTTAATTTGTTCCAAGATGAACATAGGCAGCTTAAACTTTCTTACAAAAGATATATAAATATTATTAATCTAAGTAAAATATACAAAAATTTGATAGATGGTCTTTACACGATATATTAGTATATCAGATATTACTCTATTATCTGCTTAAATTCTCAAGTGATGCTTGCTTTATCTAGTGTGAGTTAGAATCAAAGTGGTATCTAAATCTCATTACACCAATTATATCTATATGACTGGTGATACATAATAAATCTTTCATTCATCTATCATTTCGGCATGGAACGTTTCAATAATAACTTTTTATTATTTTTCTTATAATCCTATATATCTCGAACAGATTACGATATAAAGTAATTACTGAATCATTGTTTCCTTTTGGCTAGTAATAAAGGTATAACCAAGCAATAACAATTGTGGATTTGATCTTTTATGAACAAACAACATACTACTTATATATCAATAGTAAGATCAAAATTGCATCAATTGTGTATAATTTTACCTGCCCTAGCATACTCAAAAACCTAAACACAATACAAAGCACTGCACTTACAATGACCATAGGTACCTTCCAATCCAGTTCAATAATAGCATCCTTAGCAAAGCATCTGAATTTCTACTGCAGATCAGAAGGAAGTATTTAAATATCAAATTTGTTATTAAAATCGCCTCTTTCTCCAAGAAATCCTGTGTACCATCCTGTATAAAAACAAGGAAAAGGAGAATTCTACTTCCATTTTAGACATATCCAGAACTGGCTTGGATTTTTGAACTGTTGGTGTGTAATTTGATGTAAATTGATAATTTGTTTTGTAATTCTTGTACTAGGGATTTTAGAGTAGCTGAATTGGACTTTTTTTAACCATGTTTTAATAGTGCAGTATTGAACTTGATTTTTGTGATGGTCTAAAGGGGAATGCTAGGGATTGCTCTTTTCGTTATTCAGCTTCAATATCCCAAACTGATTCTAGGTATGGAGATTCAATGAATTGATGGTCAATTGACCAGGTTGTAATCTCAAGAATTATACTGGGTCATATGAAGCATAACCGCAGATATCTCATTACCAGAGAATAATCACCAATCTGTAAATCAAGTAACACCTCCTTAATGGTTAAACATATTATCATACAGTGCAGAAAATACCTTAGAGAAAAACAATATAGTATAAAAGCCTATCTACAAGACGTCCTGAAGGATACCAAAATCAACTGTATTATCTAAAACTCTGTACAACAAACTCTAAACTTGACTTGTAGTCGCTAATAATCCACGCAATAGTTGATGCGATTTTAAAAAATGAACAAGTAAAAATCAAATGTTTTATATATCTCATGTAAAATAAAAAATTCATCATATATATATTAACCTATGAAATTAACTTATGATTGTTTGTAAACTAACTTATTCATATTCTGTTTCACTGAAACTGAGCCAACATCTAATACGTTACAATTACTACAAATCCTGAAAACACATGTAGATGTTAAGTTTCATGAAGTCTTAAGAGTTAACGTCCGGATTAACCATATAGATTTATAAAATACTTTTACCAGGTTCTTCCAGAGATTCTTTTGATAAAATAACTAAAGACCCAGGTTCTACATTACCAATATTTGGTAAAACTGTTTTAAGAGAATCTATATGATGAACATACGGGTTAAGATTGATACTGTAAAAATTAAATTCTCTGCATCCTTTGCATTATCCTCTGATGAAATTGTAAGATCCTGATCATTAAGGGAGTAATTTAACCTTCCGTTGTCAAGAGTATTTATATCAGGACCTGCAATTTTTTTACTTTCGGTAATCTCCCAGATCTTGTTGATCTTACACTGTAAACTTTTGTATCACTATCAATATCATTGCATGAACTTAATGATTCTATATCATCTTTTTCAGACATTTTTCCTTCCGTGGCTTTCTTATACACCTTTTTATGTCTTATTTAATACTTCTTCATATATATCATTTATATCTGTATTTTCTTCATATTCGATTGGATCAAAATCATCATCTTCTTCTTCTTCTTTGTCAGATGTACCCATTTCTGCAATACTGGTTGCTACAAGCCCTAAAGATAAGTTAATAGACTAGTAAGTATTTGAAATTATTAAATCCATATGTTCAATAAGTACATAAAAAGGGAAGTAATTTAAAATATTACAAATATTTACAAAGGTATAATAAAAACACGATATATAAATTTATTTTTCAATTTACTATGAGATTTCCGTTTCTTTTTTGTTTTTGTATTTTTCCTATCCTTTATTTTTCGTTGCTTTTGTTTTTCTTGTGTATCAAAATATTCTTTGTCCGAATTGTCAAATGAAGCTGGCAATAAATAATTAGAATTATAATATTAATTTGTAAATTAATTGAGTTAACAGTTATATTATATTAATTAAAACAATATAGTAATTTTATACACTCCATTTTTATAGAAAATAAAGCAATAAAATGTACATATAAATGTAATTATAGTTATCCAGATTACTTATACTTAATGCAACAAATTTGTTTATACAAATTCACAATTTCTTCCTTTAAATTACTTTTATGAATAAAATATATAAATTTCAGATATACTTTATGTATGTTTACTTTCATTAACATATATCCTATGACCATTTATTACGTTTCTATGTACACTTCTATTAAACTATTTTATACGATACTTTATACAAAATATTTTCTATGAGATAATTTTATATTTAAATATAAGAATGCATAAATAAATTTATATTTCATTTAAAAAGTAAATATAAAACGCACAAATTATATCTAATGATTTTTCTAGTATTTCAGTATCGAATTCTTGATGAAATTCAAGAACCTTTTCAACTAAAGATCAACTTATTTTCTTTTCTTTCTTAAATTTCAATTTCATTTCTTGCCTTGTTCTATTGGGAAAAAGACTTTGCATCAACAAAAAGTCTGTACCAATTGTATTTAAAGTTTTATAGAAGTTTAAAGTTTCCTGTTGGGACCATTCTTTACTTTTCTGACGCTTCTTATAAAATCCACTTCCGCTATTATCATCATCGATAATAGCTTCTTTTGCTAATACTATCCTGTTCTTCTTTGCATTAGTTTGTTCTATAACAAGACTTTGTTCATCTATTATTAATTGACCATTTGGTCCAACTTTTACTTGAGGTACTGGCATTGCAGATGATGGATCATCTTCATTTTCTTCTTCCTGAATTTCTTCAGGTCGGCAAAAATGATTATTCCTTTCTGGTTTCAATAGATATGTTAATTTTACTAAATTACTTTTAAACTTTATATGATTTATATTAAAATACATTTGAAAAGCAACTACATTATTCAATCTATTTAATAAAATACTTACTGACATTCTAATATTTTTCTTGTTGTTATGGCAGATCCTGTAGACTTCTTCATAGGATTAGTAACTGGATTATAATATATTAAGTCATACATTGTAAGTTTGCTTCTATCTGGAGTTTTATTTCCATGTTTTAAATGGAATTCTTTTCTAGCGTCTGCTAGCTTTTTTGCATTCTGAAATTAGTATACGTCTTTTATGTCCTACTTTAGATGTTATTAAATTATTTTTAGCGTTATTAGTAACAGCATCCTTTGTATTAGGTGTTAATTACTTGTACTTGCTCCACTTCCTTCAATACTGTTTCTTCTTGTTCTATTACTGTTATCAAATTTTGGTGTTGGTTTCATAAAACCACATCGATTTTGTGTTAATTTTGTAGAAGATGCTAAAACATTACAGAAGATTTAAATAACTCTGGTAATATATTTTACTGTTTTTATAATCTATAATAAATCTCTAAGATAATTATCTCTTTTTAATAATAAAACCTAATGTCATTTTTCAATTTATATGTAGAATAAATATCGCAGAATAACTTTTATATCCTTCTTCCATTCTATTTATATTTTACTCAAACATTTTCTGAAACGAACTACAATTTAGGAGATAATTACATGGAAAACTTCGAATGGATCAATATATATGTATAATATGACTAAAATTAGTAGAAAGGATAGACTTAGAATTATCTAAGTAAACCTCGTATTTATTACAAACTATATGCGAGATTTATTTAATAAATAAACTAAATACAATTGACCCGAATCAAATTTGAAACATTAATAAATTCCATAAATTATGGACAATATTAAATTTATCTAGATAATCTAGATCTAGTTTTTCTATTAACTTCATTTGTAATTTTTAATTTATATTTGCATAGAATTTTTTAATTCTAATATAATACTTACTAATTTGTGTTGTATTTGAAATTTCTGATGGTTGTACAATCTCTTTTTTAAATTTCTCAGAACTTTGTATAAAATCACCTTTATACTCATTACATTGATCATGTGCAATTGTTCATTTTGCATTTCTTCTTCTACCTCTTGTATTTGTTTTAATTCTTTTGTATTGTCCACATTTTCTTGTATCTGATTTTCTTGAGAAACATTTTTTGAAATTTGTTGCGATGTTATATTAATATCATCAGATATATTTTTATTTTTCTCACTAAGCTCAGTTGAGTTAGCAATTTCAATAACAGGCACATCTTGCGTTGCTTTTCTTCGGGTTGGAACTGTTACCATAGCCTTTATACGTGCTCGATTCATTTTTTAAATATGTTAGTTTATTGAAAACTGTAAACATAATTTAATATTAACGAATATTTATACAAGTATGTAATCAAGTTATAATATTAAGCTATTTTAATATTTTTAATGTAACTTTTGTCTATAATAATTTCTTATGTAAGGTAAATAAATCGTCTTATACTTTAAGAATAAAATAGTGATCCCAAATACCTTATTAGTAATATAAATTTTACATGCAGTTTAAAGATATCCATATTACGTTAATATTAAAATTAATTAAAATAAATACCATAAACTTTGTAGTCTATAATTTGATTGAATATAACATTAGAGTTTGTAATTATAAGTATTTTTTATGAGCCTGGTAGAATTGACTATTTTCGCCTATAAATACCATGTAGCTTGAAATGTGATAAACAGTTTTATTAAACTTTTAAACAAACAAAATAAAATTATTGTTACATTGTAAACAATTTATGATGTAAGGTTATATATTTACTTACCAATATACTTCTCACTCTTGTTCGAAAGTGAACTAGCAATACCACATATTATTTTCAGTTGTTTATTTTTTGTAGTACTTAAGATAGAAAGTATTGTTTGCTATTAATGTCATTATTAACCAATATTATTATATCCGTATTTATTTTTCTTTTCTATTTCTTAATGTAATTGTAGCATTGTTTAAAATTCGTTTACTAAAATCTGGTGACAATTTACTTTCAAATTTTATATGTTATGTATTTTGCGGTCATTTAAGCTTGCGATTCAAAGCTGCCAGGCGTGCAGAATGTTCCCCTACTTTTATGCAGGAAAGTAGGGGAAAAGGACTAGAAATGGAGAATGGCACTTATGAATGACAATGGATGTATTATAGGGCGGGGGGATGGGTTGCTTAGTATTCGTATTTTAAAGAAAAAAAAACTAAATTGAATTAAAAACAGAGCATTTTACTTGATCATCGTTATGCTACATTAAATATACGTACCTATTCTGTTACTCTTATCAATTTTTTATTTATTTTACGGTTCACATCGAATACTAGAATACATTCAATTATGAAAAGTAAAAAACAATTATGCAAATTCATACAAATGACAAAATAATCATTCTCAAGTCTGTAAATATTTTAGATCGTAAAATGTCAGTATAATTGTTACACTCTCGTAGGTATGGTAACAATATTGATTTTCATAATAGCTGAATTCTACAATATACCGTTATATTTTTAGCCAGTATATTTAAAATGTGGCAAGATAATGAAGTTCGATTCGATGTTTCTTACACGTAATATTTCTCATTTCGTTTTGTTTAATCTTAATTCACATTATATAAATACAAGTACAGTACTAAATATATAAATTGTATTAAATTGTAAATTAAGACATAACATATCAAGAATTTCAACAGGTGTACAATTGAGATAAATAGTATGATAGTAAGTATATTTTTTGCATTTTATATAAAATGATCCGAAGAATTAATAACAAGTCAATATTTATAAATTGTTTTTCAATTTCTATTAGTCATATGCAACTACGATTGGGAGAATTTACTGTTGATAAACTTGATTCAATAGAAGATACAAAAGAAAATGCAGGTGATAATGGAAGACTTATAATAACAAATCTCAGAAGTATATGGCATTCTTTAAAACATTTATAATAATTGAAGTTAAATTTTACAATTTTGTAATCTATAAATATTGTTCAAGATAAATAAGTGACATATGTTACAAGACATAAGGCTGATAAATCTGATAAATAAATTTTTCTCTAGGTATTGGATATAACACCTTTATAACAGTGAATAGTAAAAGTCTACATAGTGTTAGTATAATTTCATAAATTATAAGTTTTTATTTTTAATATATAAATAACAAAAGGATATTATTTTTGTAGTTGCAAGGAAAACATTTGCAAGCTCTACATATTTTAGCTTCCTTCCGAAATTGTAGATACGAATTTCTATTTACAAATCAAGATTTAAAAAGTACAAAACGTTATACATTTGTTGTATACAGGTATGTCTTTATACAACAATAAAATATTCTTGATTTCCTTATATGTTTCAACAATTTATTGATTCTTTTATTTTTAATTTCAAATGATAATATATAAAATAAATATCTATAAGTAGATTCGCATAAAAGATTTTTTTTTAAGGGTCACATTTTATATTTATTTTTAAATTATCCATTTTTTTTATAGTTTGTAGGATTTATTAAAAATTATAAAAGCATTGTTTTTGCATAACTTAGCTCTGATAATAAAAAGATATGTAACACTGAAACAAAATATTCTACATGATTATTATTACATATTACATCTTTTCAGTTCTACTTTAATTTTCTAATTTAATTTATACTTTAATTAGATTTATTTTATTATACGTTTAAGGCACAAGATGAAAACATTTTTATAATTATTTATTAGCCATATATTATGATAACGAAATTATTTTTATACAGTTTTGAAAGGTTTGAATTTGTCTATAACGTTATATTTTTTTTCTTTAATTTCCTTTAATAATTTTTAAATTAGTGTTTTATTTGATTACATAACAAACATAAGATAAGCATGAAAGTATATTTTCATTTCAAAATTTTAATTTTTTTTTGTAAATAATTATTAATATTAAATATATTATATAAAAGTTATACATGAACAAAATAATTAATAAAAAATGAATTAATTTCATATCTTTATTTTATTCCAAAAATTGTCATTTCATTTAATTGTTACGAGATGACAAAATAAATAAATATAAAACGAATGTTGAAACTAATAAAAATTTATTATTTCAATTATGATTGTTTGTAACTTGAAACTTAGTGTAATTTGTAATATGTAAAAAAAAAAAAAGAAAAAGTCATTAAACTTTAATTTAAACATTATATAGCATATATCTCGTCTAAAATTAATCGAGAAATTAAATTGAGGAGTGGAATAATTAATGATAAACAATTAACTTTACTACCGCAAGAAACAGTCCATTCAACATTGCAGGATATTTGGAATTTATAATTAGAACAGGTTGACTTCATTATCATTTCTAGTAACTTATATTGCATTTAAAAAGTTTATTATTAAAATTTATATCGTATTAGAGAAATATTGGAACTTTTATTGTGACAAATATACGTTTGGTATGGTTTGCTGATATGAATTATCAATTCAACATATCAATTCATGCAGGCTTGCCGCGCACCTGTCGGTCAAGTGTGACCGGTGAAGTAGCTCTGCCGGTTGGGGCGGGACAGTCCCCATCCCGTTGTCAGCCGGCTGCCAGGTCGGACCGCGGGCAGACGGGTGAGGGCCTGCCTGTCTAGGTGATCGCGGTTGGAGATGACGGCGTCGCGTAGTGGTGGCGCGACGCTGTTGACGTGAGGAGGAGAAGTAGCGGTGTGGGCCATAACATCTGGCACTCCGCGGGGGGCACTGTTGTTTTGAATGGGAGTGCCCGCATCCTGGGGCCCCCCTAGGTGTGGGAGAGGATGGCCACCGTGGGGGTTTTAGTGCGTAAAAATTCCACATACCCTTGTCCTCGCCCTCAGGAGATTGAGGTATCTTTTTGAAAATTTCCGCCACGTAACAAAAAACAAAAAAGAAAAACTTTAGTTATTACTAGCACAGAATCTAGTGGAGGATATGTATTGGGATTTCAACTTAATCCTGTTCAAAAGCTACATATTATTTACAAAGAAATTTTAATGTTATTAAAAGCATTTGAAAAATTTCCTATTTTTGATATTGATTATAGGTTTGAACATCAGGTAATATTATATTAATATTAATTTTAAACAGATTTATTCAATAAATAAATATAATTGTTAATAATTATTCATCAAATATTACAGGCTCCATTACAGCAATCAAATGTGGAACAACATTCTGAGATACAAGACAATCAAACTGAAATTTCAAATGTATTTGGCTATTATTTTTCTCAAGGATCAAATAAAAAAAACCCTAGTTCTTCAATTTATCTAGGTCTTGCAACAGAAGAACCTCGAGAAACCAGTACACTTCGAAGTTTATGGGAACTTGTGCATTAAGCTTAATTGATACATTGACAAACTTGAAGTGTCACATAAATATTATTTTTAATACAAAATTTAAAGAATAATTGACATTAATACATTGGATGTATTATATCAAAAAATATTATCTCACAACACATAAGAGGGAATTAGAATTAGAATTAATAAATTTCAATAGAATAGTTTAATGGATATAAAAGAAAGCTATTATAATAAAATATATTATCTGATATTTTTCTAGTTTTAGTTTTTCTAAATCATTTGATATTTTTCAGCTAGAGTTGTAAGAAAAATATGAGATACAATCAATTGCATTTATTAATTATATTAACATAACTGTGGTCTTCTTTTATCCTGTTACCTCTTCAAATATTTTTTACCACTTTTTTATATATAAAAGAAATCAATGGTAGGAATCTCACAACTATTTAATACAACTATTTTCTTCTCTTTTCAACATTTATATTATTAACACTTTACCAAATAGTTTTTAGTATTTTATTTATGGAAAAGTCAACATCTATAAGGAATTGATTTAAAAAAAAATAGATAATTAGAATTAAAGCATTAGTATTCTACAATATAACACTGAACAAGTCTTTAAATGTTTAATTGCAATTTCATACCACTTTTCAAATTTTGTCTTCAAATTTAACTTGGTCTACAATTTAAAGGTTGCACAACTGATTGATCTTGATTATCATCCTCATCTTCGTTTAGTTCCGCCTGCTGAACAGGAAATCTATATCCCATATTCATAAGCATTACTTCAACTGGATCACTCTTCATACAAATTTGATTTGCTGATGCAGCGTCTTCTAAATTTTGAATTTCTCTTTCATTTATGCTGCCATTCTATCACACAAATATCAAGTTTTACTTTCTCCTTAATAAGATAATTATTATTTCTTTAAAATAATTATATACTTTTAATAAAATATTTTTGTTAAATAATTATTAAACATACTTCAGGTAAAGGACTCCATAATTTAACTACTGGATCAATGCCCCTGGTAGCTAGTAAACTGGTAGCTAGTTGGATGAGGTTGAAGGTAGTTTACAATACGTTCGTCTCTAAGAATACACACAATATTTGTGGTATTACGATCCCAAATAAAAAATGAACCATCATCTGATCCTGCCACAATATATTGACCACTGCCTAAAAAAAAATTGATAATTATAAATGCATTACTAATTACTAAATTTTTGGGACAATTTATAAATCATTTTTTGAATATACTTACTTTCCAAAGAAATTAGCTTCTTTTATATCAGTTGTAGTATTACAATGCCCACAAAACCTCATTTTATAATCAATTGTATTGTGCCGCCATTCATGTTCATATTCGTTCATATTGTTCAAATCCGTATTTTAAACTAGAAAAAACCAACTCTGTAACACAAGAGACGTTTATAATTTCATATAAAAATTCCTGATTTGAAGTTATAATCGAATAAAATTCAATCTAATTATCTGATAGTCGGTAATTTATATTACCCTATCAGAGTACCGAAATATGCTGGAATTTGAAGTTAAAATTCTTAATTTGATTTTGATATGAATTAAAATGCATTAAAATTGTAAATTTGAGGTTATAATTTAAGTAAAATGGGTATAGTTGTCTTGTAGACGGTAATTTATCACCTTATGGGAGTCGCAATACGCGAGCTTTAAACTAGAAAAAACCAACTCCGTTACCTACAATGCGCCGTTCAAACTGAAAAATCAAATTTTTTAATACAGGATGCGTCTAAATCTTTAGTTAAAATTGTTATTTTCGTGGTATAATTAAGTAAAATTTAATTACACTCTTCCACGGTTGGTAATTTGCTATCTTATCGGACACAAGATGCGTATTTTAAACTAGAAAAAATCAATTCTGTATTGTAAGATGCGTTTAAATTTCAAGTTAGAATTTTAATTTCACTTTATAATCAGGTAAAATTCATTTAAAGTATTTTACGGTCGGTAATTTATCACCCTATCGTAGTTGTCAGGCGCGCTGTTTAAACTAGTCGAAACTAACTCTGTGGCAGTACACGAATCAGATTTTTAAGTTAAAATTGATAATTTGACCTCGAAATGGATAAAAATGCATTAAAATTGAAAATTTGAAGTTACAAAAATACTTGAAAGTCCAAATAAAATTATTTCACAATTCAATTTTACAGTTAAACAATAAAAATTTAATGTAATTTAATATAATTTCTAAAGCTGTTTTACCATTTTTTGCCTTTTTATATAATGGCATTTTAAATTTTTATTTTAATTTTTAATGGAGAAATTATTTTATTAATAGTAACTATTCATAAATTAATTAGTATAAATTATTTAGTATTTTGATAATTGAAGGATTAAATGAATATTTCAATTGATTAAATTAAT
>NIJG01001449.1:17374-30966 GCA_002201625.1 Euglossa dilemma
GGCAGTCTCCGCTGCTGCCGGCGCCGCCGTCTTCTCCCTCGTAGTTGCCTCTTCCTGCGGCGGCGCCTTCCTCCTTCTTGATGAGGCCGGTGCGTTGCAGGCCTTTCCCTCCATCCTGTGGGCCGCGTCGCGTCGCAGGTCCTTGCACACGATGCACGTAGGCGCCGCCGCGTCGCAGGATGCTCGCCTGTGGCCTGCCTTCCCGCACTTCGCTCTTACGTGCCCGAACTTGAGGCACTTGGAGCATTGAAGCTTTCTCGCTTCCAGTGCTTCTATTCTGGCAGATGCTCAGCCCACTGTGATCTTTACAATGTCTACATCCATTCGGGCGACCACTATCTGGCATGTAGCCCAAGCTCTGCCGAGGCCGCGCCGCGATATACGGATCTCCCCGCATTGTACCTCGGGCACGGCACAGCCTCCCTCGCGTACTATAGCCTCTGCTACTTCCGTCGGGCTGACAGAATCGCCCAGCCCGAGTACCCAGTTTCGGCCTTCTTGGTGGGTTAGTATACACTCACGGCCTTGTCTTCGGAGGCGGGCCGGACTTCGGCATACCCTTTACCGCTTGGTTTATCCAGCGTCAAGGCCACGGCCGCTCTTGTTGGTGCTCTCGCGATCTTCGGCCTCGTTTGCTCCTCTTTCCCCTGACCAACGACGGGCGATGCCGGGAGGGTCCTGACTCTCCTGCCAGCGGCCGCCTGTTGCTGCCTCCTTGTTTGTTGTTGTTGTTGCTGCTGCTGCTGCTGCTTCTGCTGCCGCTGCCCCGACCGCGTCGCAGTTGCTCCTGCCTTTCTGGCTTCACGACCGACCACCTTAGACCATTCCATGTCTGGTGGCGGCGGAATCTCCATCCTAGTCTCGGTCTGCGCAATCGGCGCAGCCTCGGCTCTTTCTGCGTCCTTTGCTCTGCCCGCCTACGCGGCCGGTGCAGCAGCCTGTGGCCTTGGGTCTTTAGCCCCTGCCGTTCTTCTCGCCCCCCTCGGCGCGAGCAGCTTCGCCGGCATAGTCGGCATAAGCCTTCTGCTCGTCTCTGTAGTATTCCTCTCCTTGCCCGCTACGGCGGCCAATTTCTCGACGAGGGTGCTGATCGTATCCGTTAGGTCTTCTTTGCTGGACCTGGACCCCGCCTTGGGCGATTCCACCCCGGTCTTCGCCTCCACCAGTTTCTTCCTCAAGGAGGCCGTCTCTTCCCCCGGATATAGCCTCCTAGCTCTTCAACTTTGATCTAACTTTTGCGAGCGCCGCCTCCGCGATTTCCGCCGCGATCGGAATTGCGGCGGGCTCGGGGCTGCGAGCGCGTTTGTCTAGCTCAACTGAACCAGCTTCGATGCGCCTCGCAGTCGTCCTCAACATCCTCACGTAAGCCCCCTTGAGATTAGTGGAGGTACGCGCAACCTTTTCTATCACCATTACAGCCTCCAGCATGTAAACCCCAATGTCCGCTGTTGAAAGGCTTTTAATACTCACCGCGAATTGTTCAATTTCCAACTCGCGCGCTCGTCTCGCCGCAATCTTGGGGACGTAGCTGGCCCCTTCTTCGTCGTCCGACGAGCGGTGTACCGCCCTGGCCCTTTTCCGCTTGCCCCCGGCCATCCCCAGGGGTTCCGGATCAGACCTGTCGGTGTCGGTCTCCGACATCGCCAGCTCAGCTTTCGGTCTAACAGCTGTAGCAGCAGCCACTTTCGCTAATCGGTTCCCTTCCTTTAACTGCACGGCTCGTTCAGCGGCCAACGTTGTGAAAGCCCCGGAAGGGCGAGCGTCCTTTCTGACACCAGCCGCTGGGCCGGCTCGTTGGTACAGCCTCGGCTAAAGCCCGCCGAGTTTTCCCCTTGCGAGCCGCTTCGTCCGCGGCTGACGTATCCCCAGCGGTCGCCCGCCGAGTCCCGACACTGCCAGCCGTGTGTCCCGTGGCTGACTGACCGGCCGACTCTCCTCGCTGAACTCCGCGCCTTCGAGGTGGCCAAGAAGATCCTGGAGAATGGCAGAATAAGAGTTGGATGGACGTCCGCCAGGGTGCAGGCACTGGAGCTGAGGAGGCGAGTACGCGAAACATGGTTTCGTTCGATTCCAACTTATTCGAGTCTTTCGGGATAGCGTTAAATGTACCCGAACCTTCTTAATTTCTTCGAGAAATATTCCGCAAGTCAGCCTACCATTACCATTACCAGTGCCTGGATGTAACTGTAACCTTCCTTTTTTACCAGCCAATACAAAAGATACAAAAGCAGTTGCTGCATTTCCAGCGACATTAAAAGCAATCATTGAATGAAAGAATTATTCTCCTGAATTACTCTTTAATTTTAATGAAACGGGCCTTTTTTGAAAGGTTTAAAGGTTTATAGGTTTAAAGCTGCAAAAGATCGTTTAACGTTATTACTGGGTGGTCACGCTAATGGAGACTTTAAATTAAAACCACTGCTTGTTTATCAATCCAAAACTCCAAGAGCTATGAAGTGAATTTCAAAATCAACTGTACCGGTAATTTGGGAATCCGCTAAAAAATCTTGAATCGCTACAAACACTTTCCAGAATTGGTTTACCGAACATTTTCGTCCGACTGCTAAACGCTACTGCGAATTTAAAGAACTAGAACCGAAAGCTTTACTTGTGATTGATAATGCTTCAAGCCATCCCAAGCATTTGGCCGACTTAACAATATGCACGCCAAATACAACTTCGTTAATTCAATCAATGAATAAAGGCGTAATATCAAATTTTAAAGCTTATTACCTGAGGCGGACATTTCTACGAATGATTGACAAAACCAATGGAGAAGATAAGCAATCCATTCGTGATTTTTGGAAAACGTACAATATCATGGAAGCTGTACACAACATCGATCTTTCCTGGAATGAGGTGACCGAGAAATGTTTGGAAAGAGTATGGAAGAATATGTATAGCCGGAGCTAAGCAAAAATCGGAAAAGCTAAGGAGCTGATCCAGAGAATTCATTGTTGATGTCGACGAAATTACCAAGCCACCTGATCAAACAGGGTTGGATAATAAAAATGAGCAGGATATTGATGAATTATTGCAAGTTACAACAGATGAACGACGATATTAAATAATTAGTAGAACAACAAGTGCACGAAGATGACGAAGTCAGCGTTTCTAAAGATGAGGAGCAAAAGGAACTCTCAACAAACATCAGCCTAGCCACTATAACGGAAATTATGGATCAGTTTGTACAAAATGATTTACATTTTCATAGAAGTTTAAAGACAATACAAAGTGTCATTGATGCGGTGTCTTACTATCGACAAGTGCTTGCTGCACGACGCAGGAAAATACAACAGACTTCAAATGACTTCGTCACAAAAAAAACAAAATATGTTAAATGAGAAAGAACCTTCCTTATCACAAACATGGCATCTTTACTCGAAATTTTTCTGATTTTCATGAGAATGTTTTATAAACAAGAACAGATATTACCAATGAATAAGTATATAATTCTTGTCATAAAGAAATATTTAACAAAAAATAGTTAGAGAATAAAACAAAAAAAGAACTGAGTAAACATTCTTATTCTTTGTTCTGTTTCATTTATCCCCACTATTTTCATGTTTAGATGAGTTCGTTTAACGCTGTTTCGTTTAGCGACGACAGGCGAAGACAAAGCGAACGAAGAGGAAAGATGAAAAAATGAACAATCCAAAGATGATTCGTGTTCAAAAGAGTCGGCGAATGAGAAGTGCGAGAAAAACAGACGATTAAGGAGAGTCAATCGTGACGAGCCACCAGAGAGATTACGTAGCCTTCTTTAAAACACTCACCGTTGAGGATAACGTATCGCGAAATACAGAAGAAGCATCGTCAGGCCCGGAGAAGGACCAATAGAGAAGAGCCATGGATGAGGAGATTTCGACGAAAAAGAGGAGGTAAGTTTTACTCCTTGCTTGGAAAAACAAGCGAATTTTCATTGTGTCGAGCACGTCACACCTTTGAGTCAAGAATTATAATTAGATTTTCGTAAAATTATACTTTTGCAAAAGTTTTAAAACCAAATGTTATTGCCGATTATACGAGTAATATTGATGGTGTAGATAAAGCCGATGAATATGCATCAACATATTGTTTCCTGAGAACATCGCTGAAATGGTGGCGAACAGTGTCCTTTTGGGAACTAGAAACAAATGCTTATATACATTACAAGATTTCTCAGGAACGGAAAGGAGAAAGCGCTTTGTCGCACTATAAGTTTGTCAAATTATTAGTAAGTCAGTTCGTAGGGAACTGTCGGAATAGCAATGTGTATGGCAGGTTTGCCAGAATAAAGAAGGAACAACAGTTAGGTGGAAAACTTCATCATGTAATAAATCAGTTGCCGAAAGGGAAAATGAAAAAGTGTCTTGTTTGTTTAGCAAAAGGAAGTAATGTGTTAAAAAAACAATCTCCTACTGTGAGACCATTGAACGCAAACCCGGTTTCCATCCTAATGAATTTTTAAAAAAATACTACACATATATTGAATATAATTAATGATATAAATATTGTAATGAAAATTATACGACTTCTGAAACGAATAGAGGATGTTTAGAATGACTTTAATATTATTATTTACACGTCATTGTAGCATTTAAAGTCTGACACTTAAGAACTTGCAAGTCAAAATATGACGAGAATAAGTTGGAGTTTCTGGTCGATATTCACACTTATACACAACAGAAGTGTTAATGGTTAAATCTGTATATCTTATATTTGCACAAGTAGAATTAGTTGCCTTTGATAAATGTTGTTTAGTGATCCTGTTATTGTGCAACTGAATACAGTTATTTCCCCGTGTACGCTACACATTGCATTATTCTTTCGGAATAATTACAGCAAAGCGTAATTTGGGAAGCAAAAATCATCAAGCATCGAATATAAAAAATTTAGTTTTGTGGTGAATAGAATGAAAGGTTTAAATAGGAGTGCAAGGACGGAGGCTAGAGATAGTTCTTAGTCAGTTATTAAGCAGTTTTAGAGCGTATTCTGTAGTCTATCGTCAGTATCAGTCAGCCAAGTATAAGCTAAGCGTGTAATTCTTATTTAAATAGACCGTTTCTGTTACTTAAAAAGTACTCTTCACCGCCCAGTAATTCCTACAATACCAATATGTGAATTACATTCAATAGCACTTGCCATTTCACGAATGGACGCCAAAAGTTACTATACACATTTATATTCGCAATTATTTACGAAAATTATTTGATAATTTTACAGATAGTACACAAGAATTCTAAAAAGGAAATTTGTTTGCGAGATATTTACATATTCCATCGCTATGAATGATTAATATCTCAAGTACATTTGTAATGATACGTACTTTCGCTAGTTTTTCACACGCAATTTCATGGTCACGAATTAAATAAAATCTGGAACGTTACTGTTATAAACACATTTTTTTATAAATTTCTCCAACTATACAGTTTAATGTTCATTCTAATCTACGAATAAGACAAAATTTGTAAAAAAAAATCGTCCACTTTACCATTTTTATACTACGCATACAGCAGTACAACAATGATCCAAATTAATATACTATTGTACACTATGCGATATGAGAATACCTAAATGTATTTGTAACGGTTAATCTGAGAAAGAAATTTCTTAAGACTCAAAAAGCTAATGCTGCGAATATATATTTTCTCATTCGTAATTCTTGTAATGATTATGTAATATTAAGATTTAACATGATACACTTTAATCTACTTCTTACGATGTTTATTATATTTTCTATCTTTTCTGCACCCTTTCAAATGATGCTGGAGTGAAAGGTCCAGACAAAATTAATTTTGCCAATCTCGCTAAATTACGATACTTTGTTCTATACACTCTCAAATATTCCAATGGATTTAATCATCTGTTAATGTAACCTTCTTGAATATAATTATCTAATTCTTTCCTCGGTATAAAATATACATTACCTACATTTTTTTACTTCACTTCGCTGTCGAAAAACGACCAGTATGATGACGCAACGTTTGAACAAACACTGTGTTATCAGGAGATGCATTCGAAAATCAAGAATTTATGAACAGTTTTTCTTTCTCGATATTGTAGAAACACAGATTCGAGCACTTTAAAACGCAGGTCAGGAATTGTCGCCATTACATACAATCTATAGGTTTCAACATTGTTGAAGTACTCTACTGCTATTTGTTTTAATTACGCAGCTCAAATGTTCTCGCTATATAAATCAAGGAAAACGTGCATTTGTTTTATTGATGAAATTACTTTAGAAATCGAAAGTAAAATATTCTCTAGCCAATGAAAGAGATGGTTTTAAAACGGGTGAAGTTTTAGTTACTGTTCGAATGAAATGTGAAAATAGGATAGTGTCGCTATCACTGCCTGTTGTAAGTCTAATAATCCAATGAACATTTTGCATGTTGAACTCGACCTGCTTCGATCCCTAAAATTATTATTATATTATTAAATATTAAACTTTTAAACGTTTTATCAGTACAGTTACCGATTTGTTAGTTAGAACTTTTCTGTCACATAACATTGCGAAAACCCTTCATGAAAATTCCCTAAAATAAGCCTACATCGTTCTCGATATTACGCACAATCCTCGCAACACTGATCTTGTCGAGGTGCATAACTAAGTTTCCGAGTTTTGCACATGAATCGTGCTAACGACACACGTAGTCGACATACAGTTGTGCTTTTTTTAGCTTCCTCTAGACAGAAAATCGGAGTGCCACTTCTGAAGTTATGCCTTCGCAGCATGAAGGAAAGGATTTCAGGCACCAAATTGTTACTGCCGATGAAAAGTGGATATATTCTGAGAATTCCAAACGTAAAAGATCGCGGCTTTCAAAATCGAGGGTACGGTCAAATCGGTTCGGAAACGCAAAAAGTAGCTCTGCGTAGGGTGGGAGCAGAATGCAGTCGTGTACTATAAACCACGAGACACGAACGAGTGATACTATGCACTATGATGTTCCGGGCTGTTTTCGTTTGAATCGCTATTATAACAACGATAATTAATTTATATCTTCTTGGCATACCTTCCATCAAGTTTATTGCATACTCCTGTAGCAGAGACCTCCAAATATGGCAAGTTTGTAGTACCAACTTCTTCAATGTCATCCATGATAACTCTATTTTATGAATACTCAAACATTATTTATGGGACCGGCATCGTTCGATTCTGATGGTCGCATCTGCCAATTGATGCCAGAAGTTTTCCATTCATTACAGAGTCATCTCCGATGTTTCGGATCGTTGTTCTCATGCCCTGTTTCTACTTCTCCTTTATGAACCAATGTTTTGCAGATAACAACAAAGCTTTTCCGTACATTTCTAGCATTCTTTCGGCATTCACATTATAGGTAAATAAGTAAAGAATGCTGAATCCTTGCTCCGAGAAACAGCCTTAAGAGTGCACCTTTACTGCGTGCATAACAGTTCGTTGGACTCTTTTATTGGGACTATATAGTTGATCAGGTATGTTGTAGTATTGTATGCGCCCGAAAAGATACCTCGTAAGTAAATATGACATTAATTCAAATCCGGTTAATATTGAGCTTCGCAAACACGAGTCGTTCGCACGCGTGTTTTTCGGTCAACGGAGGTTTCTTCGTAGTGCTTCGCCATTTTATATCATCAGCTTGAAGATGACATTTGAGAGAGTCTAATAGATAGTTCAGGATTCTTAGAAAATAAGGCTTATATCCGCTTACCGTCTTTATCCGTAATCATCAGTTTCATGCCGCGATCCGGAAGATCATCGACAGTTTGTGCTTCGTAATGCAAAACCAACTTTTTGACGAATAATTTCGATTTACCCATACATTTAGCAACGGCAGCAGCAGAAATTATTATTCCTTTTGGGTGAATATGCAAAAACACGTGTTGAAAACGCGATGCATACGCAGCACACGTGACGTCACTTTCAAAATAAGGCTCGCAAATAATGGTGTTCATAATTGGAAACTTAGAGAAAACGAATGTTTTTCGCTGAAGTACTCAGACGACAGCAGTTCCTAACTAGATGGATCAAAAATAAAGAGTTTAACTATCGACTATTTGTACCGACTATGCACCGGTTGCTGGCACATGGCTTGTCTGGCCTACTGTTGGGCAATTTCGAAGAAGTGCAAAATTGGTTGAACAAACGGTTTCCGGTACAAAAACTCGTTTTATCGCCGTGACAATCGTGTGTAGCCAGAAAAATGTTAAAAACGTGTAGCTAAGGAGGGAGGATATTTTGAATAAACCATTTTTCGTACATCTCTGGAAATTTTCCATTTTTCATGACATTACATTACACACATTGACATTACAATATATTATAATGAAGGAAATTGATTATTAAAAAATGACTCAAATTCTATTCGAATTCTACTCGAGTCAAAATCATTTTTTTCCATTTTCCTTCCCATTTTCATACGACGGCTACGGATATGTAAAAATCTATCAACAGTTGTGATTAACTAACCCCATTGAAATTCCCTCAACTCTGATGCTATTGACGCTTCAATATTTTATTAAATTGTTTGAATTTCTTAATATTTAAACCACTATGTAATATTTCGTTGCTAATATATCACAATACACGAGTTATTTTTCTTGGTAAATACTATATCTTTCGATATACTTCTCAAATCTTGTAATCTTCAATTTCCATTTTTCCTGTCAGTTACTTATTTCACGTAGGTTACTCGCTAAGCGCTTTTCTGTTGTGTTTAGATCTTCCTGTAAAGATGAACTGCAGCATTCGTGTCGTCCGTGAATGTATTTGATACTATACGTTCAGTTTGTGGAAAGACAGCTGTTTATACTTGATTGAGCGACAACAGCTAGAATTTTCTGGATACTTTAATAGCTTTCATTGTACTTGACTTTGAAATGACGTTCCGTCAAATATGATTTAAGAAACTTATAGAAATAATGCGGTAAGTTAACATTAATTTTGAATGGTAATCACATACTTGTTTATACATGACATACTTGGTCGAATTCCTGGCCAACATTCCTAAAAGTTACAGAGCTGAAACCTTGTATTTTTCCAAACATTTTTCTATGGCATCAACTGCTCTATGTATTTTTTCCAGTGATGAATGTTTTATTCTAGAACAAAATTGGCGTACAAGAATGATATTTTTGTCATTTATGATTGCCACTCATAATTATTGCGAGCCTCCTCTGGATTCCCTATCCTGATAATTTGGAAAAAAATGGAAAAGAAGAATCCTGTTATGGTGGTAAAGTCTTGGCGAGGAATCTCAAGGGGTAGATACAATCGTGCTTGCCAAATGTCTTGCAAAAATTTGTTTATCGCCATCTTGTTTCGCCAAGGATCTATTCTGTTTTCCGTTTACATTGTATCAGTATTTTGAGCCGTTTTCTAGCTTCCCACAACGAATAATTGGATTCCGAGTGTGAAAAAAGCTTTCGGATGTATCACTGTATATTATAATTCCTGAATTTGGTAAGTAAATTCTTTAGTTGCCTGGTCAATCGATTCGGTAGATGCTTATCACTTGGGTACCTGCTGAGTTGTCACTTACGTCTGGCAGTACGTTTCTCAAGCATATTTTCTTTGGCGTATTTTGAGTGTAAAATTTGATCGGTGTATATTTTGGGCCTCTTGTGATTTGGCAACATCTATTGCATATTACACATGTTCCGTTATATCCTGTACTGCATGTTCAATACCGATGGATGTCTTCGATAGGCTAGCTAGGTTCAAGTGCTCTCCCAAATATTCTTTTATTAATTTCCAATGTTCCAATGTCAAATTTGTTATGGAACGATTTCTTCGTGTTTGTGTTAGGCGTTGCAGTTGTAAATTTCAGAACGATAGCAGAGAAGTCAAATGCTGGGTCGTAATTATCCTATATACCAGTACTGTATGGAGCGGTACTTTTTTGATGAATGTGTCAAGACCATTAGGTAGTTTTTATCGATAGCCTAAGTATATGTAGCTTTCCCAAGTTAATAATTTGGTTCGTTGTAACCGTTGATAACTTAAGCTTTTCGATGTTTTCTACCTTTAAAATTGATTGTTATAGTAGATTATTTTAATTCCACCGATAGCTTTTCACAGTGAAATGTCTTCCTGTAATAAATTTATCACTCAAGGCATTTGAAAATTCTTTGCACTGGTCCTCAGTTATCCGTTATCTAGGATGAGCAGTACACAGCGCCTATCATTAGATCTATCTGCTTAATGATATGCAGATAGTTTTATTTTAATCCAAGTTCATATTTCGCTATTTCGTTGAACATTATATTTCTCCTTACAATTAAGGCACTACAATGAACTGTATTCAAATATTAATCAAACTTTTAATGGCCAAGTTTGTCTCTTCGGCTAGCAAACTGTAAATTATTTGTACATCTATGAACAGGTCTATTTCATGTTTACATTGGGCCAATCCGTTAGCGTTTCAAAGTGTAGGTCTTAGTACAGTATCTTCTCGTATGACCATATTCTAGACAGCAAAGATTCTGATTACAATGTATATATTTGCTTTCATTACTGCGTAGTTCGTTACATCTTGATCGAAGATCGATGGTGGTCGCGGTTCCGTATTTTCGTTCTTATGTACTATGCTTCCGCGAGAAGAAATCACAGCGTGTTTAAATGTACACTGCTGTTAAAGTACGCTGATATTCTTATGATCACAGACAGTGATCGCTATTAGCCGAAGGCGATGACGAAGATCAACGTACATATCGTAGGGCGATCAAGTGAGATAGAATGAATGTCACACGGGTGTAATTAACTATTCTGTTTTCAAATAATTAACATTTCGATTGAAAGACGTAGCCGTTGATTTTCGTCACTTTCTTCGGTGAGCTTTCCTATATCTTCTTCTGCATTCAAGCAAAGATATTTATTGGTATGCACAATAATTTGAGTTTGTCTATCTGGCTGTTCTTTCATTCTTTCATTCTATTTTCGGAACGTGATCATTCTGTCATCTTCATCATTATTATTATTAAACACCAGCTATGAAGTCGAAGTATTAATAATATGTATAATAAATGATATATGTATTATACATATAACGTATAAAGACAAGTCGAAATATTAATCATCCGCTATACAATTGAAACTCATTAAATTAATTAAAAAGTTATGTAACAAAATAGTACATATCCTAATAAATACCGAGGTCCATCGCAATAATCAGAAAAGTAATATGACAAAGTTTCCCAATTTCATGAAATTCCTGAACTTAAAAAATAAAATGATATATTAAAAATCCTATTTTCTCACATTAATATCTTGCCAAAAGAATTTTTCAAATACAGGAAACATAATAAATATATTTGTGTTACACTTATTAATATTGCTTTACTCAATTTTATATTATATACAACAGTATAATAGCTATAAATATAATATTGGTATTACAGAATCAATTTCGCGTATACTTTGAAGTAAAGCGTTTTCCTTTCATATACACAATTTTGCATTTTGCAAATTACTCCAAAACTCAATCCGAATGTATTCCTTCTAAAGCATGCTATTCAAAACTAAAATTTTTTGTCATTTTGTAGCGTTGACCATAATTATTAAAGACATTTAGTTTAAATACGTAGAAGTACGTACCAATTAAACGTTTTAAAGTTAAAATTTTTAAATGCTCGATAAATGGAGATAATCACTTTGACTTCATAATGGATCATATATGTACAGAAATACTAAATAAGTACATGTACACTAATACAGAAAATTATTCCAAATCTTCTTCTCTGTAATATATTTAGAAATTAAGATGGAAATAGAAGATGGAAAGTAAAATAATTACTAAATTCATTGGATGCTGTACGAAACAATAAAACATAAAGAAAATATATTATATTAATGATAACTAGTTCGTTCCAAAATTCCTTTCAAACTGAATGTTAATGAAATTGCGTGCAGAAAGAGAAGAAAAGTAATATGTGGCAAAGAATACGTGAATATTGTATGTCCGATGTGTGAAGTAAGTACTATAAGTACGTAATTGCTGCATTCTGATAGCGCTAAATGAGACGAAAGGAAAAGAAAGGGATGGCTCTCGGTAAGGCTACCTGACAGGCTCTGCCACAGACGAGGATCCTCTATTGATTTTTACCTAGACTTTTGTAGGCGCTGTATATATAAGATTTGGAGGGTTCATCGAGGATTTGCGAGAAAGTCCTCGAACCTCCTTGGAGTTTAACCCTTCGAGCGCTACAAACCCATATATGCGTTTTGCATAACCATTCGATTTTGGCTACAAACCCATATATGCGTTTTGCATAACCATTCGATTTAGGTTATGAACGCATATGTGGGTTCTCACGAAACCGTACAATCTGGGGAAAATGAAATCAATGAACAGATGTATGTGACTGATACTTGTAAGCCAAAATGTGTTTGCTCAGAATTCTATAACCCTTGGCGGTCTCATCGTGTGATAAAAGACCCATTACGATCTTCTGTCAGTCAGACCCTAAATACTGTTTTAGTTCATGCTCGACACTTTCCATTCTCATCGTAATTTATGTATTCCATTCTTCAGTTATTTTCCTTGAGTTACCAGACGCCGGGCATTCTTTTTGTCTAAGCTCAAACTCCAGGTCTAGAGAAGAATCGAAGCGAGCAAAATTGGCGATAATGAGACGATAAGGGAGAATGATTGATAAAATATGACTACGCAATTAAATGCGTTCAATCCCTTATTAGACTGTTGTAATTTATTCTAAAGAAGTATCGTGTTCTGAAATTTGCGGTATAAATCATAGATTTATATCTATTACTATTAAAAGTATTTCATTAGAAAAATTTATACAATAAATTAAAAATAAAAATTAATTTCATAGCGATAACAAATTAGTTGAATGCAATATAATTAAATTGCCAATTTATAATGAATATACACATGTGCAGCATTTGAACCAAATCGGTAACCCACATACCTTGCACTCTCCTTGCGAGAAAGAGAAAGGATATCATGCGAGTACATAAATGAGGAGAACAAAGGAAGGCGCAAAGTTCTTTCCTTAAATATATGTAAAATGATATATGTTATCAAGAGCGAAAGAATAGACAAATATAACGGGACCAGAAATGAAGAAGTTTCAGGGGTTAAAAGGCCTAATGGGGCATGTAAAAAAAGACGTTCTCTACGACTATTTGTCCAATCATTGGATATTTGATCAAAATATAGAAACTACATTCTTTTCACAAGAAATGAGCAGAGATAGATTTCTGGAAATGATGCAGAGCTGGCATTTTTGCAACAATGACAGCATTTCTCAAGCATTTCTCAAAATTAAACGATGTATATAAACCCTGTCAACAATTGCCTTTGGATGAGTGTACAATTCCATGCAGAGGTAGACTATCGATTCGAAACGTACAACCCCGCAAAAATTACAAAATACGAAATACTTGTGAGAGTGCTGTGTGAGGCTGTCACAGGATACGTAAATAACTTTCACGTGTATGTTGCTGACAGCAAAAAATTAGAAGACATTGTTTTAACGGTTATTGAATCACATAAGAACATATGACACCAGATTTATCGAGATAATTACTTGAACAGTACCAAAATGGTTAAAATTCTCCTGAAAAATAAAGTGCGAATGTGCGGAAATATTCGAAAAAATAGAGGTCT
>NIJG01001452.1:10971-27586 GCA_002201625.1 Euglossa dilemma
TACGCTCAACAGTTATGGCAATAGACACCTTAATTCACGCTATGAATATTAAAGTAGAAAGTCGAACCGCGGAAGTGCGTAACGTGTTTGTATGGAGTCAAATTCTTTCCCGAAGGCCTAACCACCAGAGATGCTAACCAGCTGTATCGAGCGTATAACAACGTGTTCAGTAAAACAAATTACACAATATTCTAATGGCAGGTACCACAACTTCATGTATGAATAAGAAGATCGAGCTTCAAACCGTTAGAGAACATTATCAACTTCCTTGAATGTCACACTTCTTAGTCAATAGCTGCACCAATCCCTTGATTCCGAGAGGCAATTCATGTATTCCAGGAGTAAATGCGCTGAACGGTATAGGTTTGACGGTTGGTCTCAAACGGGTTGACGCTTTACTTTTCTACTCAAACCGTGAATTAAAGTGTCTACTGGCAGTACTGGTCAGCGGACTTACTTCAGAAATACGTGGTTCGGCTCTCGGAATCACTTGTTGGGGGGGGGGGGCATGGACGTGTCCGTTCGACGCTCAAAGAGGGTGCTAGCGTTTTCGAACGGTTTTACCATCGATCTTCCATTTCATACATGAAATTAAGATGCCCGTGAAATGAATACTGTTTTCGATCTATGATCACGAAGTTATATTCGCGATGAAGTTGGTGTGGATCGCGGAAGGTACGGTCCCGGGTAAAACGTTGGTCTTTATAGCAATTGGTAACATTACACATCGGTTTAACTTCTGCTTCAATATTCAAACCCTTAACTAAGGTGTCTATTGCTCATACTGTTCAGCGTATTTACTCGCAGAATATCTGACTTGTCTATCAGAATCACAAGAAAAGGTGAAGATAATGACTCAGCCGTTCAAGTCTCAAATAGGGTGGTAACGTTCCCAAAATTTTTGACACTAGATGTTCTAATTTGTACATGAAATTAAGGTGACCTTAACTAAAATGGATCCTAATTTCTTCCTCTGAATACCATGTTATACTCTCGATACGACGCCTTAGGCTTTCGGAGGGTAAGGTTTTTAGTCAATCGTTTGAATTCATACCAATTGGTAACGCTCTCACACGGACTGAAGCACTATTTTCATATTCATACCGTGAATTAAGGTGACTAATGCTAATACTGTTCAGCGGATTTACTCACGGAATACCTGGTTTGTCACTCTGAATTATACGATAAGTGTTGCTATTGACATATACATACGCCTTTCGTTGAGGGTGGTATCTTTCTCAGACTGTTTGACGCTCTACTTTAATATTCAAACCGTGAATGAAGGTGTAGATTACATATACTGCTCAGCGGATTTACTCCAGGGATACCAGGCTTGACTCTCGGAATCGCAAATATTGGTGAAGCTATTGACTCAGCCGTTCGACTCTGAAAGAAGGTGGTAACGTCCTGGGACGGTTTGCCTCTCGATATACTCATTGGTACATAAAATTAAGGTGCCAGTCCCTACAATGTGTACTTATTTGTTGCCGTATACACTAAAACGTTTGACTTTATACCAATTGGTAACGCTCTCATGCAGTTTCGCGCACAATTTCAATATTGAATCCATGAATTAAGGTGTCCATTGCCAATACCCATCAGCGTATATAATCCTTTTATACCTAGTGTGACTCTCGTAACCATAGGATAGATGAAGCTATTGTGTTATATATGCGATTCTACATAGATGGAGGTAACTTTCTCGAGCGGATTCAGCCTCGATCTTCTAATCCACGCATCAGATTAAGGTGACCATAGCTAAAATGTAAATTAATGTGTTTTTCCGTGCACAAAGTCATACTCTCGGGACAGCGAGTTCGATTCGCGGTAGGTGAGGCTTTCTGCATAAAGTTCGACACTACACCTATAGGTGAAGTTCTGCAGAGGTTTGTAGCTCTACCTTAATATTCACACCGTGCATTAAGATCTCTAATGCCAGATGATTAAGCCGGTTTGACTACTGGAATACCTTGTTTGTGCTTCAGAATAACAGGATAGGTGTTGCTATTGATCTAGAAATTCGGCTCCCGAAGAAGGCGGTAACGTTGTGGATCGATTTGTGCATTGCCCTTCTAATTCGTGCATGAAATTATGGTCAACGCCACTAAAGGGCCTATTTGTTGTATTCCTTGTGCACGTAATTATTATCTCGATACAGAGCGTTAGGTCCACGGAACTTTTGGTATTCTGTAGAAAGAATGACTTAATTCGAATTGGTACTGTCCTCCGACGGATTGACTCCCTTCTTTAATATTCATTCCGTGAATATAGGTGTCTATTGCCAATACATTTCAGCGAATTTACTCCCGGAATTGCTCAACTGTCTCACGGAATCATGTGATCGGTGAAGCTATTGCTTTAGCTTGCTATTGTCAAAATAGGGGGTAACGTTTTCGAACGATATGACCCTCCGTCTTCCCATTAATTCATGCAATTAAAATGTCCGTCTGCTGACGTATCTACTAATTTGTGTCCATGAACACGGAGCACGGCTCTTGCTGCAGCGGGTTAACTTCTCGGAGGGTAAGGCATTCGGTGAAACGATTGAAGCTATGCCAGTAGGTAACGTTCTCAAACGGTTTGACGCTCTACTTGAACATTCAAACCGAGTAATAATGTGTCTATTGTCAATAAATATCAGCGGTTGTACTCTTTGAGTGCCTGGTTTGAATCCGGCATCCCAGGATATGTGATGGCAGTGAGTTAGCCGCTCATCACTCACAGGAGGTTTCATCTTTATCGATCGGTTTGATCCTCGACCATCTAACTCATACATGAAATTATGGTGCTCGTTACTGAAATGTATACTCGTTCGTACCGCTGAATATGGTGTTATAGTCCCGATACAGCGGGTCCCTTTTTTGGAGGGTAAGGATGTCTGTAAGAAGTTTAACCATACACGAATAGGTAATGCTCCAAAACGGCTTGACGGCCTTCTATAATATTAAAACCGTTAATGATGGTGTCTATTGACAATACTGTTCTGCGGATTTACTCCAGCAATGCCTGTTTTTACTCTCCGAAACACAGGACAGGTGAACCTATTGACTAAGCTGTTCGTGTCACAAAGAAGGTGGTAACATACTCGAACGGCTTGACTCTTAATCCTCTTATTCGTAAGGAAATTAAGGCGCCCATCATTAAAATGTCTACTAATTTGATCCTCCGAGCACGAAGTTACACTCTCGATGAAGCGGGTTAGTTTTTCGGAGGGTAAGTTCTTCGTTAAAATGTTTGTGTCTATACCAATATGGGACGTTCTATAACTACTTGACCGTCTGCTTTAATATTCGAACCGCGAATGGAGGTGTCCATTAACAATACTGATCAGCGGAATTGCTCACGGAATACCTGGTTTGACTCTTGGATTCACACGATAGGTGAAGATATTGGACATTCTGTTCGACGCTCAATGACGGTTGTAACGTTCCCGAAGGGTTCAAGCATCGATATTCTATTTCATACTAGCAGTTAAACAGCCCGTCACTGAAATGCAGGCTAACATCGATCTCTGAACACGAAGTTATACCCTCGGCACAGCTGGTTAGTTTTTCGACGGATAAGGTCTTCCGTAAAACGTTTGACTTTACAGGAATTAATATTGATCTAGACCGGTTTGACCATCTGATTTAATATTAAAACCGCGAATTAAGGTATCCATATCCAAAACAGTTCAGCGAATTTACTTCAGGAGTACGTTGTTTGACGCTCGAAATCACCGGATAGGTGGAACTATTCACTCATACGTTCGTCTCTGAAAGAGTATGGTAACTTTATTGAACGCTTTGACCATAGATCATCTAATTCACACATGACGTTAAGGTGCCCGTCACTGAAATAAATACTAATTTCATTTTGTGAACACGAACTTGTACTCTCGATGCAGCCGGTCAGGTCCGCTGAAGGTAAGGCCTTCGATAAAACGTTTGACATTATACGAACTGGTAATGCTCTCGAACGGTTAGACGCTCTACCTTAATGTTCAAACCGAGAATTAAGGTGTCTAATGCCAGTACGGTTCAGCTGATTAACTTCCGCAGTGCCTGGTTTGACTTTCGGAATCGCAGGATAGGTGATGTTATTCGCATTGCCGTTCGATTCTCAAAGTAATTGGTATCGTTCAGGAACGGTTTGAGCCTCGATCGTCGATTTCGCAAATGAAATTATGGGTGCCGCGACTAACATATTTACTAATTTGCTTCATTGAACACTAAGTTATACTCTCGATACAGCGGGATAGGTTCTCGGAAGGTAAAACCTTCGGTAAAATGTTTGACTGTATAGCAATAGGTAGCAACCTACAGTCGTTTACCTCTGTTCTTTAATATTCATATAGTGAATTAATGGGTCTATTGCCAATAATGTACAGCGGATTCTCCCCCGAAGTAACTCATTTGGCTCTCTGAATCACAGGATATGTGTAGCTATTGACATAGCCGATAGACTCACACAGAAGGTGTCAACGTTCTCGGACGGTTGGACCCTCAATCTTCTGACCCATACACGACGTTAAGGTGCCCGTTACTGAAATGAATACTAATTTCGTTCTCTGAACCCGAACTAATACACTCTCTGAAGCCGGTGAGGACCGCGGAAGGCTATTTCACCTGTAAAATGTTTGAAATTATGGCAATTGGTTTGTTTCCCAAACGGCGTGACGCTCTATTTTACTATTGAAACCGTGGTTTATGGTGTCTACTGCCAATACCGTTCAGAGTATTAACACCGGAAATACCTGGTCTAACACTCCGAATCAAAGGATAGGTGAAGCGATTGACTTAGCCGATCGACTCGCATAAAGAAGGTTGTAGCGTTCTTGATCGGTTTGGCCCTCAATCTTCTAATTCATGAATGAAATTAAGCTGCTCGGCACCAAAATGAACACTAACTTTCTTCTCTGATCACGAAGTAATACCCCGGATATAGAATACTAGCGTGCGGAAGGATAGAACATCTGCAAGACGTATAACTTTTAACAATTATGTAGCGCTCTATAGTGGTATGACTGTCTGCTTTAATATTCATGCCGAGAATTATTGTGTTTATCGCCAATAATCTACGGGGCATTTACTCTCAGATTATCTTGTTAGACTCTCGGAATCATAGGATAGGTGGAGCTATTGAGGTATCGGGTCGATTCTCAAAGTGGGCGGTAACGATCACGATCGGGTTAGCGCTGACTTTTCTAATTGATACATCAAGTTAAGGAGCCACTCACTGAAATGAATACTAATTTCGTTCTCAGAACGCGACGATATACGTAATGCCTCGATGCGGCAGGTTAGCTCCTCCGGAGGTGTCTGTCGGTAAAGTGCTTGGCTCTATAACAAAAGGTAAAGGTCTTCAACGGGTTGGCGGTCTGACTTAATAATCATACCGTGCATTGCGGTGTCTATTGTCATTAAACTTCAGTGTATTTACGCCGGAATAACTAGATTGTGTCTCTATATCGCAGGAGGCGTGATGCGATTTATTTAGCCGTGCAGCTCTCAAAGAAGGTGGTCAGGTTCCCGATCTGTTTGACACTCTTCTAATTCATGCAGGAAATTAAGGTGCCCGTCGCAAAAGTGGATGCTACTTGGCTTCTCTGAACACATAGTTATACACTCTATACGGCGTGATACCTTCCCGAACGTTTGGGCCTTCGGCAAAAAGTTTGATTCAAAACCAATTCGTAAAGTTCTACGACGGTGTACGTCGCGACATTAATATTTATACCGCTAAATAGTGTGTATGATATCAATACTGCACAGCAGATTGTCTCCCGCAATACCTGGTTTGACACTTGGAATCACAGGATAGGTGATACTGCTGGCTTAGATATGCTAATCTTAAAGACAGTGGTAGCGATCTCGAAGGGTTAAACACTCGATCTTCTAATTCGTACCTGTAATAAGGGTTCCCGTCACTAAACTCTCTACTTGCATGTTTCTATGAACACAAAGCAATGCATCCACAGCACAGGGTTGGTCTCCTCGGAGCGTAAGCCCTTCGGTAACAAGTTTGATTCTATGCGGATAGGTAAAGTTTCACAACGGTGCGACTGAGTGCTTTAATATTCAAACCCTGAATTAAGGTGACTACTGCCAATACCGACCGGCGCATTTACTCCGGAAATGCGTGGTTTGACTTTCGGAATCACTGTACATGTGAAGCTATTTCCGTAGCCAATCGTTTCACACTGAAGGTGGTAGCGTTCTTGAACGATTTGATATTCGATTATTCCATTCACACATTTAAATCATGTGCACCTTGGCTAATATGTCCACTAATTTGTTTCCGTGAGCACAAAACATGATACTCGCTACAACGGGTTAGGTTCTAAGAGGATAATGATTGCGGTAAAAGGAATGACTCTATACCAGTTGATAAAGTTCGCCGACGGACTGACATGGTACTGTAATACTCATACCGTGAGATAAGATGTCGATTGCCACTACACTTCAGCACGCTTACTCCTGGAAAACCAGGATTCACTTGTGGAATTACAGGATAGGTGAAGCTGTTGACTCAGCCGTTCGATTCTCAAAGAAGGTGTAAACGTTCCCGCACGGCTTGGCAATCGGTCTTCATACTCATACATGTAGCTAAGATGCGCGTTGATAAAATATATAGTAATTCGTTTCTCTGAACACGAAGCTATACCAGTGGTACAGCGGGATATGTTCTCGGAAGTTAATGTAGTCTGTAAAAAGAATGATTATATAACAATTTGTAATGTTCTCCGACTATTGGTCTCCGTACTCTAATTGCTCATACCGAGAATTTATTTATTCCTATAATGCCTGGCATAATCCTCGGCATCCTAGGATAGGTGAAGATATTGATTTAGCCGTTCGACATTCAAAGAAAGTGGTCACGTTTCCGAACCGTTTGGCACTTGACCTTCTAATTCATACATGAAATTATGGTGACTGTCACTAAGATATACACCAATTGGCTTTACGGATCACGATGTAATACTCACCATATGGCGGGTTAGCTTCACCGAAGGTAAGGCCTTCGGTAAAATTTTTGACTCAGTAAGAATTCGTAACGTTCTACTGCGGTTTGACTCTGGAGGTTAAATTTTATACCATGCAATAAGGTGTATGATGCCAATAGTGTTCAGCGGATTTACTTCCAGATTGCCAGACTTGACTCTCGTTATCACGGGATTTGTGAAGCTGTTGACTAATACGTTTGAATCTCTAAGAGGGTGGTTACGTTCTCCAACGATTTGTATCTGGACATTGTTATTTATACGTGAAATTAAGGCGCCCGACACAACAAGAAATAGTAGCTTTCTTCTCTGAACACTAGTTTAGACTATCGATACAGCGGCATAGGTTCTCGGAAGGTATTGTCTTTGGTAAATCGATTGACTTTATACCAACTGGTAACGGTCACAAACGGATTGGTGCTCTACATTAATATTCAAACCATAAATTGAGGTGCTCATTATAGACAGTATACAGCGACTGACTCCAGGAGTACCTAGCCTGTACTCGGAATCACAGGAAATGTGCAGCTATTGGCTCAGCAGTTCGACACTCAACGGAAGTGGGATCTTTGTACGACAATATAACTATCCATATTTCCATTCATTCATGAAAATAAGGCGTCGATTTTTTAAAATGTCTAATAATTTGTTTTCGCAAGCCCTAAGCAAGAGACTCGCTGCAAGGGGTTGTATTCTCGGAAAGTAAATATTCGGTGAAAAAAATGACTTTATACAAATTGGTAACATTTGACGACGGATTGACTATATACTTTATTATTCATACCGTGTATTAAGGTGTCTACTGCCAATATCATTCAGGGGATTTACTCCCGGTATATCTGGTTTGACTCTCGGAATCACAGGATAGGTGAACCTATTGACTGACACGCTCGTTTCTCGAAGAAGGTGGTAACTTCACCATCCTACTCTCAAAGAAGTTGGGGACTTTCTCGCTCGGTTTGACTCTCGATCTTGTATATCATTGATGAAATTAACGTGCACGGGACTAACATGTATACTTATTTGTTCCTCAGATCACCTTGTTATACTCTCAATACAGCGCGTTGTGCTTTGGGACGGTATAGCCATTAATAAATCGATTGACTTTTTACCAACTGGAAGCGTTCCTAATCAGTTTGTCGCTCTACATTGATATTCAAACTGTGAATTAAGGCGACTATTGCCAACATCTTTCAGCGGATTTACTCACGGAACACGGAATACCTGATTTCGCTCTCGGAATCAGAGCATAGGACGAGCTATAGACTTGGCCGAACACTAGACTTCCCTGAACACAGACAACACATGCCAATGAAATGTATACTAGTTCGTACCTCTGAACACGGTGCTATACTCCAGAAACTCGGAGGGTTCACGGAGGGTAAGGTCTTCGGTAATACTGTTGACATTACACCAATATGTAACGATCTAGGAATGGCTGCCACTGTACTTTAATGATCAAACAGTAGAGAAAGGTGTCCATTGCCAACAGTGTACAGCGGCTTGACTCTCGGAATACTAAGCAGATCAGGATGGGTAATGTTATAGATATAGACGTTCGGCTCTTAAAGGAGTTGGAACCGCTTTCGAAAGGTTTGATGGTCGATTATTTTATTCGCAAATGAAAATAAGGTGTCCGTCTGCTAAAATGTCTACTAATTTCTTTCCGTGAGCACTGAGCATGATACACGCTACAGCGGATAGGTTCTAGGAAGGTAATGTATTCGGTATAACGAATGAGCTCTATAACAATTGGTAATGTTATTCGACGGATTGACCTTCTACTGTAATATGCAGACCATGAATGAATGTCTTCTATTGCCACTTCTGTTCAGTGGATTATTTCCCGGAATACATGGTGTATCTACCGAAATCACAGAAAAGGTGATGCTATTGTATCAGACATGCGACTGTACAAAGATGTGGTAGCGTTCTCGGACGATTTGACCCGCCATCTTCTTGTTGATACTTGCAATTAATGTGCCCGCCTGCTAAAGTGTCTATAACTTTGTTTCCTTCAGCACCATGCAAGACACTTGCTGCAGCGGGATAGGTGCTTGGAGGGTAAGGAATCCGGTAAAAGATTTGAGCCAATACCAGTAGCTAACGTTCTACGATGGTTCGAACCTGATTACTGCTAATTATGCCTTAAATTAAGGTGTCTAATGCCAATACTAATCAGCGGATTTACTCACGGAATCCCAGGTATGACTCCCGGAATCACAGGATTATGCGAAGCTATTGACTTAGCCGTTCGATTCTCAAAGATGCTGATTACGTCCTCGAACAGCTTGACCCTCGATCTTCCAATTCATACATGAAGTTAATGTGCCCGTCACTGAAACGAATCGTAATTTCTTTCTCTGAAATCGAAGTTATATTCCTGACGAAGCGGGCGCGGTTGACGTATGGTAAGGCATTACGTTCAAAGACTTGACTTTATTGGAATTGGTTACGTTCTCAATCGGTTTGAGGTTTCATTTTGACATTCATGCCGCGAACTATTGTATTTGATGCCATTACATATCAGTGGACTAACTCCCGAAATACCTGTTTATACTCATACTATTTCAGGTTAGATGAAGTTATTGATATAGCCGTTCATCTCTCACAGATGGTGGCAACGTTCTCGATCGGCTTCACCCTCGATCTTCCTATTCATACAAGAAACCAAGGTGCCCGCAACAAAAATATATACTAATTTGTATCTCTGAACTTGTGGTTATGCTATCGATACAGCGGGTTAGGTTCGCGAGCAGTAAATGCCCTCGGTGTAAAGTTTCACTTCATACGTATAGGTAAACTTCTACTACGGTTTGACTCTGTACATTGCCAATACCATTGCCAATACTGTTCAGCGTATTTGCTCCCGGAATACCTCGTTTGACTCTCGAAATCACAGGATGGGTGGTGCTATTGACTTAGCCGTTTGGATCTCAAAGATGGTGGTAGTGCCCTCGAACGGTATGACTCTTGTGTTTTCTATTCATGCATGAAATTACGATGCTCGACACTAAAATGTATACTCAGTTAGTATCTCTGAGCACGGTGTAATACTCCCGACACAGCGAGTTCGTTTTTCGGAGGGAAAAGCATTCTGCTACAAGTTTGACCCTACACTTATAGGTAATGCTTTACAACGGCTTGACGGCCTGCCTTTAATATTCGAACGGTTAATTAAGCTGTCTATTTACCATACGATTCAGCGGGATTACTTCCGGAATACCTGGTTTGCCTCCCTGGATCACAGGATAGGTGAAACTATTGAATTTTCCGTTCGTCTCGGGAAGGAGGTGGTAACGTTCTCGAAAGGTTTGACGTTCGACCTTCTAATGCACACATGTAGTTAAGGTGCCCGTCACTGAAATGGAGACTAATTTCATTATCTGAACACGGACTTCAATATACCGTTATGATATTTTCGATTTTCATCAAAATTTCAAGCTTTTATTTTCAGAAATTGAATCGTACGTGAACAGTGCCTTTGGAATTAGTTGAGCATACGTTTGTGACAATATTCTGTGATATTCCCTGTTATTTTATATGATTGTCTCCATATGTACCTTCGCTGCCGGCACGATACGACTGGAGTCGTCCTGTAATTGCGTTCAGTAGATGGGAACGACAATACTTGATGGTCGTCGGAAATTACTATTGCCTTGATATTGTACCGTATGCATTTTTTCCAGTTTTCCATTTATTTATACATACTGTAATTTAATACTATGATGTTTTGTATACATTACAGAATTCTAACTTTTTATTTAAAAAAATTGTATATCTTTGTAAAAGCTCCTTTAGAATTAGATGAGCTTACGTTTATTACAGTATTTTGTTCAGTCTGCTGTCATTTTATAATATTGTCTGTATACGTACCAACCCAGCCGGAGGACAACGACTATCGTGGTCTTGTAATTGTACATGGCACCTGGAAGCGCCATTTCTGTGTGGTTTCAATTGAATCCTTATCCTTGATTTTGTATCATATGCATTCTGTCCCAGTTATCTATTTATTTATAGATACTGTAAGTTACTGTTATCATATTTTCGTTGTTCTTCGAGATTTTCAATTTTTATGTAAAAAAATTGTATTTCTTTGTAATAGTGCCTTTGAAATTAGTTGAGTGTACGATAATGGCATTATTATGTTGATCTTATTCGTATTTAATATGATTGTCTGTATAAGTACCTACGCTGCCGGATCAACACCTCTGGCGATGACTTGCAGTTCTGAACGCCAGATCGAAGCGGCTCTACTGGATGGTCTTTGTTAATATATTTAGTCATGAGATTGTACCGTATGCACTTTTCCCCGTATTCCATTTATTTTTGGATACTGTAATTTAATGTTGTGATATTTTCAATTTTATTCAAATTTTTCAATTTTTATTTTCAAAAATTGTATTTCTTAGTAAATGTGCCGTTGGTATTAGATGAGTGTACATTGATATCATTGTTTTGTTAAACTTATTGTATGTATGTAGGGATTGTATGTATTCGTACATACGCATCCGGAGTGACTCGACTGTTGTGGTCTTATAGTTGCGACCGGTAGATCGGAGCCACACTGTTGCATGGCCTTCGTTAATTTGATTAACCTCCATATTGTACTGCAGGCATTCCATCTCGGACATATATTTATTTCTATATAGTGTAATTAACAGTTACGATATTTTCGATTTTTCTCATGATTACCAGTTTTTGATATCAAAAAATATAGTTTTTAGGAAAAGTGGCATTGGAATTAGTACATTGTTCTTATATGGCAATATTTTCTCAAACTTGCTGTTATTTTATACAAATGTCTGTAGTTCGTATCTACGCTTCCCGAGCGACACGACAGGAGTGGTCTTGCAGTTGCCTTTGGTACATCGGAGCGGCATTATGGACAGTCATGGTTAATTCCTTTATCCTACATATTGTACCGTATGCATTTCTTCGCATTCTACTAGCATGTTATACATATTGCAATTGACTGTAACGATACTTTCGATTTTTCTCATAATTTTCAGATTTTAATTTCAGAAAACGTATTTCTTAGTAAAAGTGTCTTTGGAATTAGTTGAATGTACGTTTATGACATTATTTTGTTAAGCACACTGTTGTCTTATACGATTGTCTGTATAAGTGACTACGCTTCCTGTGCGACGCGACTGGAGTGGACTTGCACTTGCGAAAGGCAGATCGGCGCGACATACTAGAAGACCCTCGTTTATTTTTTTAAACTTGATTATGTACCGTTGTCGTTTTCCCCAGTTTTCCATTTTCTTATACATACTGTAATTCACAGTTATGATATTTCACAATTCCTTTCAAAACTTCAAACTTTTTTTTTTAATAATTACCATTTTTATGTACAATTGCCACCGAATTAGTAGAATGTATGTCCATGACAATATTTTGGTAAATTGATTGTTATTTTAAAGGATTGTCTCTATACGCACATACGTTTCCTGCACGACACGGCTGGAATTATGTTGTAGTTTCGTTCACATGACGGGAGCGACGCTGCTATATGGTCTTTGTTAATTTCTTTAAACCCTATATTGTATTGTTTATGTTCTTTCGCACATTTAAATTTATTTCTACATACTGCATCTTACTGTTTTAATATGTCGAATTTTTTTTTCAAAATTTTCAATTCGTAGTTGAGAAAAATTGTATTTCTCAGTAGAAATGTCTTTGGAATTAGTTGAGTGTACCCTTTAGAGAATGTTTTGTTAAATTCTTTATTATATTATACGATTGTCTGCATACGTACCTACGGTTCCAAAGCGACACATCTGTAGTGGTATTGTAGTTGCATACGGTAGGCCGGTGCGTCACTACTCGATGGTCTTGGTTGGCTTCATTAACCCTCATCTTGTACCATGTGCATTTTCCCTGTATTCCAATTATTCATGCGTAATGTAATCTACTTGTTTTGTATTTATCGACTTTATTCAAAATTTCCAATTTTTGGTTAAAAAATTGTGTTGCGTAGTAGTAGTGCCTTTGGAAATAGATGACTGTACGTTTATGACAATATTTTGTTATACATATTGTTATTTTACACGGGTGTCTGTGTACGTTCCTACGCTTCCTGCACGACAGGGCTAGAATTATACTGTAGTTGAGTACGCTGGATCGGAGCGAAACCAGGGTATGATCTACGTTAATTTCTTTAACCATGATATTGTACCGTATGCATTCTTTCGCAGTTTTCCATTAATTCATGCACACTGTTATTTACTGATATAATATTTTCGATTTTTTTCAAAATTTATAATTTTTTGATTGAAAAATGGTACTTATTAGTAAAGGTGCCTTGGGCATTAGTTGAGTCTACATTTATGACATTATTATGTTCATCTTACTGTTATTTAATGTGATTGGCTGTATACGTACCTACGCTGCCGGAGCGACGCAACTGGAGTCATTTTGCTTTTGTTTTCGCTACATCGGCACGACAGGTCATGATGGTCTCCGTTAATTTCTTTAACCATGATATCGTACTGCATGCGTTTTCCCATGCCATCCATTTATGGTCGCATACTGTAATTTACTGTTATGATATTTTCAATTTTTTTATTCAAAACTTTCAATTCTAAAAGTGTTCCTGGAATTAAGTGAGTTTAAGCTTATGACAATATTTTGTTGAGCTTGGTGTTATTTTATATGATTGTCTGTATTCCTACCTATGATTCCGTAGCGACACGGCTGTGGTGGACATGTAGTTGCGTATGATACACTGGAGCAACGCTAATGGATGGTCTACGTTAATTTCTTTAACCCTGAACATGTACCATATGCAGTTCCTCCCATCTATGCTATTTATTTCTTCGTACTGTAATATATTGCTGTGATTTCTACGATTTTGTCTGAATTTTTATTTACTAATTTCAAGAATTGTATTTTTTTTTTAAAGAGCGCCTTTGGAATTACTTGAGTGAACGTTTATGACCATACCTTGTATAATTTGTTGTTACATTGTGTGAATGTTTCTATTTGTGCCTACTCTACCGGAGCGACACGACTGGAGTGGGATAGTAGTTGCTTACGATATATCGGATTGTCGGGAGACGGTACTTGACCGTGTGCATAGCAGAGCACAGGATGGACACGATCGGAGTGTACTTGTAGTTACGGACCGTATATCGGAGCGACACAACTGCGTGGCCTTTGTTAATTTCTTTTGCCATGGTTTTGTACCGTATGCATTCTCCTCATTGTCCTATTTATTTATGAAAGCTGTAGTTTCCTCATATATTTTCGGTTTCTGTCAAAATTTTCAATTTTCAATTAACATAATTTGTATTTCTTAGGAGAAGTGTTTTTGTATTTAGTTGAGTGAACGCATACGGCAATATTTTGATAAACTGGTTGTTATTTCATATCATTGCCTGTATACGTACCAGCCGTTCCGGAGCGGGACGACTGGCGTGATCTTGCAGTTGCGTTCGGTAGAGCGGAGCGATAGTGCTGTATGGTCTTTGATAATTTCTTTGACCTTGATATTGTACCGTGTGCATTATTTCTCCGTGTTCCGTTTATGTCTACATACTGTAGTTTATTGCAATGATATCTCCAATTCTTTCCCTAATTTTCATTTTCTCGTTTAAAAAATTGTATTTATGAGTGAACGTTTCTTTGGAATTAGTCGAGTGTACGTATATGCCAATATTATGACGAAACATATTTTTATTTTACATATTTGTCTTTATACGTACATACGCGTCCGGAGCGACACGCCTGTTATGGTCTTGCATGTGCGTTCGGCATATCGGACCGACACTACAGTATTATCATCGTTAATTTCTGTAACCTTGATATTATGCCGAATGCATTCTTTCGATATTCACTATTTATTTCTACATTCTGTGATCTATTGTTATGATATTTCCAATTTTATTCAAACCCTCCAATTTTTTATTTTAGATATTGTATTTTTTAGGATAATTGAAAATATCTCTGCAGTAACTTACAGTATGATCAAATAAATGAAAAAATGGGAAGAAATTCTTGCTGTGCAATATCACGGTTGAAAGCATTACCTAAGACCATCCACTAGTGTCGCTCCGTTCTGTCGTACGCAACTGCAAGACCTCGCCAGTCGTGTCGGGCAACGCTGCGATCTGGCGTTCTCAACTACGAGACCACTTCAGCCGTGTCGCTACAGCACCGAAGGTACGTATACAGACAACCGTGTGAAATGACAAGAAGCATAACAAGATATTGTCACAAACATAAACTCAACAAATTTAAAAGGCGCGTATACTAAGGAATACAGGTCCTTGTATTTAAATTTATGAATTTTGGAATGGATCGCAAAAAACATAACAGTAAAATGCAGTATTTAGAAATGAATAGAAAATTGCAAAAGAATGCATACGGCACAATCTTATGTATAAAGAAATAATCAAAGACCATCCAGTAGAGCCGCTTCGATCAGGCGTTCGCAACTGCAAGTCATCGCCAGTGGTGTTGATCCGGGAGCGTAGGTTCGCATACAGACAGTCATATGAAATAGCAATATGTTACAAATAAATGACATAAGCGTACACTCATTTAATTACAAAGACATCTTTATTAAGAAACACAATTTCAAATGAAACAAAAATTGAAAATTTGGATGAAAATCGAAAATATAAGAACAGTAAATTGCAGGATGTACAAACAAAGTAAAAATTGAGAACAAATGCATTGAAATAAACAGAAAACTGCGGAAGAATGCATACGGTACAAAATCAAGCATAATGAAATTAACGAAGATCATACAGTAGTGTCGCTCCGATCTTCCGTACGCAACTAGGAAAACACTCCAGTCGTGTCGCTGCCGCAGCGTATGTTCGTGTACGGACAATGGTACAATACAACGACAAAGTCAACAAAATATCGGTATAAACGTAAACTTAAGCAATTCCAATGACACTTTTCCCAAACAATATATCGCTTGAAATTAAATATTGAGAATTTCGAAAATGATCTAAAATATCATAACAGTCAATTACAATATGTATAAATAAATGGAAAGCTGGAAAAAAATGAAGACGGTACAAAATCATGGGTAAAGGAATTAACGAAGACCATCCAGTAGTGCCGCTCCGTTCTGCCGTACGCTACTGCAAACCCTCGACAGTCGTGTCGTTCCGACAGCGTAGATACGTATAGAGAAAATCATATAAGATGACAATATCCTTAAGAAAATATCGTTATAAACCTAAACACAACTAAATACGTCAACGTTCCCACTACCAAATACAATTTTTTGAAATAAAACTTGCAAACTTTGAAAAAGATCGAAAAAATCAGGGCAGCAAAATACCGTATGTATTAATAAATGGAAAACTGGGAAAATTAGCATCTGGTACAATATCAAGGTTAATGAAATTAACGAAGATCATACAGTAGTGTCGATCAAATATGCCGTATGCATCTACATCACCTCGCCAGTTGTGTCGCTCCGGCAGCGTTGGTACGCATAGAGAAAATAATTTAGTATGACAACAAAATACTTCCATAAAGCTTGATACCCTTAATTCCAGAGGGACTTTTACAAAAAAGTACAATTCTTGAAATAAAAGATTGGAAATTAAAAGATGAAATCGAGAATATCATAACAGTGAATTACACTATGCAGAAATAAATAGGTAA
>NIJG01001456.1:23010-33604 GCA_002201625.1 Euglossa dilemma
GGCATTGGTGTATCCGAGCTGCCATTACATCATCGGCCGACAAGGCGAACGTAATTTCTAAGTGTACATCTCCGCGATGTCTTACGGCATGCAAATTTCCTCGCGCATCTGTTTCTTCTTCGGAGTCTTACATCTTCCCCGGGAACGCGTATCCCGCACATTTCGGGCTGCCTACGCCGCTACCAAACCTCACAAACCGCTCGTTTCCAGATGCAGTTACGTTTTCACTCGGCTACGTGGCCGAAGCGAGTCGCGGGACACGATTCATTCGGCGATCCTTCGCGCTACAGCAACGGACCGCGCCATAATCACTGGTCTGCATAGTACAATATGCACTATCCAGCTTTATATCCCGGAAACGAAGTATTAATCCGCAAGTTTCTGCTGACTAAGAGCAATCCTCCATACACGCTCCGCGGCGGTTGCCTCCAAGTTTCCGGCGGAGAAACTGCTCTAATTTGGACATGAAACCGTAATACTATAATACGCGTATTCGGCGATATATAAGCAAGCGTGATATTCCGATTCTCGGCACCAATCCGGACAATTCTACGCTCAACACATCGCGAGGAATGCTTCGAGATCACGCATCCCATCCAATCGAGTTCTTCCGCACATAATCAAGGCTTTACGTATTCATTCGAGCAAACCCACGGCGTACTGCTGCACTGACCCGCGAATCCGAATACATCCGTACACATGATCCATGTAAACAAGCGGAATACCAAACACTGCGAGACTGATCGCGCGACAATCGTTTTGCTTCCGTTTTAAGGGCAGCGATAATTGATGCACCGTTTATTACGATACCGCGAACCAAATCAAAGCTGAATGTTGCCTTGAGCGGACTCGCGTCCAACAATTTCGATGCAAAATATCGGTGGTACATTCTCAATGTCGAGTGCAGATTCCAATAATTTATTATCATGTATCTTCGCGTTTATATGACCACTCTGTTGATCTCCTCATTTTACTAGGATTCTTATATTATGACATATTTTTATTTTATATTTATCACCATTTCACTGTTATTTCTTGGCAGAGCGAGGATAAAATGATCTTTTCTCTGACGCAAGTGTCCATAATGGTCTGTAAAGTAGCTGTCGTTTACGCCGATTCCTGGCATACGAGCTTTTTATCACTCTCCTTTAGTTCGTCGATGCGTCGCTGTTTCAGCTTACCACTCCGTTATTTGTATCGGAGAATGGGGCGGAAAGTGTAAAGGACAATTTCCGTCATTGATCAGGTGTAAAGTAAATATTCAGACGCTTGACGCGAAGTTAAATTGAAGGAATAGTACTCGAATGATAGCTCGTTCGAAATAACAATTTCCTGCCACCGACAGGAATGCCAAACAAATTTCCCCTCTTAATTATTCGCTGTAACGTTAATTAAACTGAACTCAAAGGCGCAAGGAGGGAGCGATTGAACGTGATTTGCCTAGCGGGATGGAACGCCCATACGAATTGGCGCGAATTTAGTTTTCGCGTAAATTTGGCGGCTGTTAATGACTAAAAAGGGCACGCAAAATAATGTTCTCCGCGTTGCGTATTGTAATAAATCCCCTGTGCGGCGGTTGGCCCAGGACAAGGGAGGGAAGGAGTAGACGTCGTCCATGTGCATCGCGGAAGCGATGGGATATGTCTATCGAGCGAGGAATCGTCCGCGACCGTAAATGGATGAACGACGAGGATTCGGCATGCAATTCTCGCGACATGACAGAATACCTATTGCACCGATCGCGAGTGTTTATCTCTCGAATATCGACTGCCAAAATACCTGTTCCGAAGAAGTGCTCATGGCGAACCGAACCGAGGGACAAGGAAACTGGGAATGCTCCACCAACAATGACCGGGTATGTCGTTTCAAGCGTTACTTCCTCTAATTGCCTTGAATCCCGTTGTCCAGACTAAGAAACTAGCTCGTGACCAACTTTTCGGAATATGTAATTAGAAAATGCTCCCTCGGTTTATAACATTTGTTTGATCAAACACGCAGAAGTGTTCCTTTGATGAGAGACCCCCTTACTCTGCCCCTTCGCGTCTCCTGATTGCGATGCCCTGCTTGCTGTTGCGTGTTTCGTATTGGCCTAGACAGATCATTCCAGATTGCAAGGAGTTCGAGTTTCCCGCCTAGGCTTTTAGCTTCTGTTTGTCAAGATATTGCCCCTCGTTTTTCAATACTCCAACATTACCGTGATACGCAGATTCAGAACCTAAATTTGCGCATAAATCATAACCAGTTTCGAATATTCGTATCTCCGAATAGGCATTGATATGTTCCGGATTCATTTCCCTAACCTTTAAAATAAGAATGAGCCTTCCAGCTGCTTGGAATTCCTATCCGAAGATTCGCATTCTATTCGTAATCCTTTCGATAAACAACGTTATATAAGAATCGAATACCGTGAGTAGAAAATGAGAAGCATGAAGGTATATTTTTCCTATCGACAAGTTGGATTTCTATTGGCAATAGCCCCGATTTATTTCCATACTACCTCAGTGCAACGTCTGTTCGTATCGAGTTGATCGACTTATTTCTATGCTATATCCGAGAAAAGTTTGTTTACAGCAGCTCGTTGTGTCGGAAACGCGTGGAGGTTGTGTAAAGAGTTAGCCGCCAGTATTGAAACACGGCCGAGGGGAACATGCAGGTAACAGCGTCCCATCCGCGAGGGACGATAAAACGGGAACGGATGGAAATTCGGTGGACCCGAAAGTCGGGAAATATAATCTTGGCAGGCAACGAGCCGTCAGTATCACTGACTGATCGCGGTGTAATTTTGCTCTCGATCGCGGGAAAGATGAAACCAAACACGCGGCATCGAATTATCGACGGCTATAGCGTAGAAATAAACGCTGAGCGGATAAAGGTCGCTGTTATATCGACCACCGAACACCGAACCAGGCATTTAGCGAAACAATCCGCCCCGACAAATTCTATTCGTTTACAAATTTCGCCCCCTTATTATATCCCCCCGCGTGATGTTCGTTGTACTCCCGATTTTTCCGCACGTGTAACTGCTCCGATTTTATTCAAACGCCCCGATACCGAAAATCGACAAACTGTTTTCGCTTACTTGGCTCTTCGAAAAATTCCAGAGGACGTGCGCATTAGATGGATACCCATCGCTTCTTCCGTTATCGATATTTTCACGGGCAAATCTCTCCGGTTCTAGCCCCATTCGCGAAATCACCCGACGGATGTTCCCACCCTATTTCACCGCTCAATTTCGATGGAATAGTTTCGTTTTGAAATCCCTCGTGGTTAACAGGTGGTATAAGATGGCGAGCTCTATTATTTGGAGTTTGTCAGGAGCATGAAGAACCAGCAACTGCAATTAAATATTGGAGTGCGAGAGAAGGAAGCAGGATTTTCAAATACGTCGGAAGTCCAACATGCAACGATAGTATAGGGTCGCGGATTTTGGGACCGTAACGAGTTCTCTAGATTACGTGCAATTTCTTCGAGGACAGTCTCTAATAATATACGAGATATTTGAGTTCTCAAGAGAGGATGAATAGGGACGACAGAATGGAAGCTGGAAAGAGACAAAATAATTAGAAGCTGAAGACGATAAAATTGGATGTCAAGAGAAAAAATGGTTAAATTAATTGTTTATGGAGTTATATGTAAGTAGCGTAGACACGCATAATCTTGCTTCGGACACATAACCTCCCGTGGACGAAGAAAATTTAGATGTTACCCCTCGAAGGTCGAACCGACAAATGACCCTAGACGCGTCGCGCCTTTCCTTATATAGCAGTCGATCCGCCGAATACCGATTATTACTTTTCCGTTGTAATAGTGAATAAATTATTAATTCTTTCATTTTCATTATAAATTCACGTCACCTACAGTCTGTTATTAATAATCAATGCTTGGCTAGTAATAATTGCATTCTCGTTAGCAGTTGTAAGCTACGCCATTAATAGCTAATGATTGATTAACATTTTTATTTTTATAGTAAATCCGCGACTCGGGCAATTTAGCGAGGAGAATTTTAATTTGTTGTTAATAATAAATTTGTCAATTTGTGCATTCTTGTACAAATGATTTGTACAAAAGATGATGAGTCAATTTTCCATTTTTGATGCGTTTCTATGTCGCAATGTTGTTATCACAGATAAATCGAAAAGATCGCCTCCTGCAATCGTTAAATTTTCAACAAATGTGCATGTTAAACACATGTAAATACTTAACTTCAGGATCGCCAGCCTATTGAGATCCATGTACATTCACAATTTAACTATGTTTCAGTCCAATGACATGCTTCGGAATATAAAACCGTTTCTACAAGAATTCGTATTTTTATTAATTACGCTGTTATCGGTATTTTATGCCAACGCATTGTCAAACTAGTCATACATCTCCAGCTAACGCGGAAATATTTCCTTCTGTGTACATATTCCACATCCGTTTACAGATATGCATTCTTCTTCTTTCCTGTTAAAGTATCGTGTCACAAGGAAACGCATTGACGCCAGAACTACCGATTTGTAACGAGTACCGAAACATAATACACATTAATGCTGACAATTGAATAATTACGACTACATTTCGCATACGTGAATAGCAATTGCAAGCATGAGAGCTCTGAAACAGGTTCCATTACTCTATTTCAAGAACAATATTGACCCCCTTCCAACCATCAGACACACGCCGTGAGGTCATTTATCTTTCATTCCTTTATACACTCTGTAACATGGGAAATAACTGAGGCATCCCACTCGCACCTGCACGGGGTATACACCCCAGAGTGAAAGGGGAAATTAAAGGAAGGAAATAATTATTTCGGCGAACTAATCTGGCGGATCTGCCTTTGATGCCACCTCTCCGAATTATCCCACTCGTATGGATTAACGCAGTATAAATCCTCAAGCAGGTAGCTCGATAAATGGAAAAGTACTCCGTCTCTATCGTTTAGCCGGTGTAAGGACGATGGAGGGGGTGAGCGAAGCTGAAGAAATGAGCAAACGGAAATAATCGTCCATTTTGAACGATTGAGACGCGATGCGGTAGAACGGCTACGAACAGAGGCAGACTTTCCGGACTCTGTGAGAGTTTGTGAATCCTCCCTATTCCCTGGTACTGTCAAACCGAAATCACAAGAGTCCCGGAGGATTTCCGGACTAGCCTAGAAGTCTCGGGATTACTTCCGCATCTTCGAACTTCGCCGCAATTTCTCGGGTCTCGATCAAATCTTTGCACACTTCCCATGTGTCTAACATTCCCGGACTAGGCTAATCCGAGGTCCCAAACGCGAGTCCCATTGAACCTCAAGTCTTCGGAGACTGCATGATTACTGCATCCAAACGAACCCACGAATCTCTCTGAATTTTCTACGACAGAGGCTATGAGGTATACGTCGCGATTGGTCGGGTTCTCTGACACCTGAGGAGATTATAGTCCGGTATCAATAACGATACATAGAATATTGTCAAATTGTATAAAATGCTTAAGTACTAATACATCAAATTTACATTAGAACTACCCACATGTTGTCTCCACTAAAGTTCGACGTGCACATACAACATTAATCGAATGAACGTAATTGAAAAAGACGAGTGCAAATTACGATGCTCCTATCGGAGGAAGAATCAGCTTTATAAAATGTAGCCGCCTATATCCGATAGTTCCAAATAAAAAAAGATCCAAACTAGTCATTTCAACACCGCTTGTACTATCAGAGTCGTATTCACAGAGTCCCTACGATTTCCCTGCAATTTCCTTTGGCTCGAGCAACAACAACTACTCGCCGCGAAGTGATCAACCCGCGGTATGCAAATGGCACTCTGCGACATCGGGATCGCGGCAATCATACGGCGATATTGTGCTCGAAGTCGTGACGTCAATCTCAGATCTTAATCAGCGAAAATGAGTGGAACAGTTCTTCGGGAACGGCCATCACAACGGGCCAAGTCCTATTTGTCTTCACCGAAACATTGGCGGATCGCACCCCTTCCGAGCGATTTACAATTGCAGCGAGATCTCAAGTATCGATGCAATTTCGCGACGACTGCAGCAGCTGAATCTTGCGGTGATGACGCGACCGGAAGTGGCCGAATTGAAGAATAGTAACGCGGCAAAGCGGCGCAGAAATTGCAGCGGCCGAGCCGCGATGCGCTCGGATCGAATCGCCCGGACGGAGATGGGGGCATTGGATATATATCGTTCTATTAATTACACATTATGCGTAGAACGCGCTGCTCCTTGACGAGTAATTATGCAACTTAAATCTTTGTTTAACGAGTTGAAGCGTGAATAAAGGAGATTCGTCCGTTGGTAGCGGTCGAGTGATGGGTTTCTGCATAATTCCTTCGTGCTGTTACAACGATGTGAGAGAACTCGAAGGAGAGGTAATATATTCAATGTTTTATATTATTATACATATTTAATATTTCATTCATCAAAATGAATTCATTAAGCGCGTTATATTCGAGTAAGGAATTAAAATAACTCGCATGTTGCTGTATCTCGATCGCGATTACCTGCTATCGTCGTCGTAATTTTCCTCAGAATAATAATACAAATTATATACACTCATCAGCTGTTGCAGCCATAGCTCATCTCATCATCGGTGAGTCGCATGCATTTTGATTCCTCCGGTCACTCAATTGTGTCGTAAGTCCGAATCGGCACCGTTGACTGGTTGTATGTGTAGAATTTCTTGCTGAGCATAGTTATCGCGGATGTTTATTATATTCCGGAGTAGTAACAATATCTTCTGTGTACTTTGTTTACTATTTCAGAATAGGTTTTCTTGCACATCGCGTTTTTGAATAATGTTAATAAATGTAGGGATAGTTAGTATATTGTCATGCAAAGTACTGGTAACATAAATAGTACAGTATTGTTAATTAGTTTATTATACAGAAATATTGACATAAATATTTTAATATCGATGTGTTGGAATATGTTGTACAGTAGAAGTCGAATGCCCTTCGACTTCGATACTGCGAAATGTATAATCATCATAATTCCATTTTTCCTCTATCGTTAATGTCGAATTAGTTAATTATTCGATTTCGATACCACAGATTATAGTCAAATTAGAAACGTATTGATATTGGAGTCAACTTTCTTTCCTTCGAAAATGCATTGAATATTATGTGCTAGAAAACGCTCCGCGACACAGAGATTTTGAGGTTAAAACAACAATTTTGATCACTAATGTTTTCGAAAATGAGCTTTGTGTCCACTGCCAAACCTATTCAGCGGATTTACTCCCGGAATATCAGGTTTGCCAATCGGAATCACAGGATAGGTGTAGCTATAGACTTCGACGTTCGACTCTCAAAGAAGGCGGTAACGTTCTCCAACGGTTTGATCCTCGATCTTCTGTTTCATACATGAAATTAAGGAGCCCGACACTAAAATGTATACAAATTTGTTTCCCTGAAGTCGAAGCAAGACAGTCATTACAGCCGGGAAGGTGCGCGGAAGGTAAGGTAATCAGTTAAAAGAATAAAATTATACCGATCTGAAATGTTCACCGACTGTTTGACTCTCTACCTTAATATTCAGACCGTGAATTAATATGTCTATTGCCAATACCTTTCGGCGGACTTACTTCTAAAATGCCTGGTTTGACTCTCGGATTCGATGTATAGCTCAAGCTATATATTTTGCCGTTCGCCTCTCGAAGAAAGTGATTGACTCTCGACCTTCTAATTCATACACGAAGCTAAGGTGCCCGTCACCAAATTGAATATTAGATTATTTCAATGAACACGAAGATATACTTTCGATGAAGCCGGAGAGGTTCGCGGAAGGTAAGGCCTTCGGTAAGAGGATTGACTTTATAGCAATTGGTACGTTTCTCAAACGGTTTGACTTTATATTTTAATATACATACCGTGAAATAAGCTGCCTATTGCCAATACTGTTCGGCGAATTATCTCCTGGAATACCAGGCTTGAGTCTCGGAATCACAGGTGTAGGTGAAGCCGTTGCCGCAGCCGTTCGACTCTCGAAGGTGCTGGTGACACTTTCGAACGGTTTGACAATCAATGATCTAATTCATAGGTGAAATTAACGTGCCAGTGGCCAAAATGTATATTAATTTGCTTCTCTGAATACGAAGATATAATCTCGATACAGAGGGTTAGCTTCTCGGAAGGTAAGGCCGTCGGTACAGAGATCGTCTCCATACAAATTGTTTACGTTATACAAGTTTTGAATCTGTACTTTAATATTTTTTCCGTGAATTAATGTGCCCCTTGCCAATACTCTTTATCGGACTTACTCCCGGAATACCTGGTTGAGTGCCGGAGTCATAGGGCACAGGGAGCCATTGACTTATCTGTGCGGCGCTCAAAAAAGGGGTATCATTTCCACCCGTTTGTCTCTCGATGTGCTTATTCGTACATAAAATTAAGATGTCCTGTCTGCTACCATGCCCACTTATATGTTTTGGTAGGCATTAAGTTACTCTTCCTCTATAGCGGGTTACGCCTTCGGAAGGCACGGATTTCTGTAAAAGGTTTGAACTTATTGCAAGATGGGACGACCATCAACGGCCTGAAGCTCCACATTAATATACGAACCGTGGAATAAAGTGTCCATTGCCAGTACTGTTCAACGGATTTCCTCCTGGAATACCTGGTTTCACTCTCGGAATTACAGGATGGGTGAAGTTATTGACTTAGCCGTTTGATTCACAAAGGAGGTGGTAACGTTCTTGAACTGTTAGACACTCGATCTTCTAATTGATACATGAAATAAAGGTACCTATCACTAGAATGCGTACAATCTTGCTTCTCTGATCTCGAAGTTATCATCTCGATACAGTATGATACTTTCTTCGAAGGTAAGGCTTTCGTTAAAAAGTTTTACTCTTTACCATCAGGGAACGATCTGCAACGGATACACTCAGCACTTTGATATTTATACAGAGAAATAGGGTGAAAATAGCCAATACTATGCAGCGGTTCTACTCCCGGATTAGCTGGTTTCTTTTGCGGAATCACAGGATATGTGAAACCATCGACCTAGCCGTTCGACTCTCAAAGATGATGGTAACGATCTCGAAGGATTTGACCATCGGCCTTTCAATTAATACATAAAGCTAAAGTGCCCGGCACTGATATTTAGACCAATTTGGTTCTCTGATCACGAAGTTGTCCTCCCCAGACAGCGAGTGACGTTCTCGGAAGGTAAGGCATTCGGTAAAAAGTTTCAATATATACCAATAGGTAACGATCCAGAATGGTTAGGCTCTGAACTTTAATATATATACCGCGAAGTAGCGTGTCGAATGCCGATACTGCACTGCGGGTTTTCGACGAGGATTACCTGGTTTGCATAACGAAATCACGAAAAGCGGAAGCAATTGTCGTAGCTGTGCGACTCTAGAAGTAGGTGGTAACGTTCTCGAAAGATTAGACCACCGATCTTCTAATTCATAGATGGAATGAATGTCTCTGTCAGTGAAATTTATGCAGATATGTTTCTCTGAACACGATGTTATACCCCCAATGCAGCAGGATATTATCTCGGAAGGTAAGGCCTTCGGTAAAGAGATTGACTGTATATCAAATGGAAAAGTTTTACAACGGTCTGACTTTGTAGTTTTATATCTATACCGTGGTATAGCATGCCTGATGCCAATACTGTCTGGCGGATTCACTGCCGGAATACCTGGTTTGTATCTCGGAGTCACAGGATAAGATGAAATTATTGGCTTTGCCGTTCGACCCACAAAGATGATGGTAACGTTCTCGAAAGATTATACCCCCAACCGTGTAAGTCATGCATGAAGCTAAGTTACCAGTCCCTAAAATGTATACACATTTGTGCCCTAAATCACGCAGCTATGCTCTCGATACAGCAGATTATATTCTTGAAAAGTATGGCCTTCGGTAAAAAGTTTGACCCTATACCAATAGGTAACGTTCTACAATGGTTTGACTGTGTGCTTTTATAGCTATACCATGAATTAGGATGCCTAATGCCAGTACAGAGCAGCGGATTGATTTCCGGAATACCTGCTTCCACTCTCGGGATCAGGGGGTAGGTGAAGCAGTTAACATAGCTGTATGACTCCCAAGAATGGTGATAACGTTCTCGTACGGTTTGACCCTCGAATTTCCAATTCATGCCTGAATTTAAGGTGCCCGTGACTAAAATGTATAATGATATGTTCCTCTGAATACTAAGCAAGGCATTCCTGAAAGCGGATTGGGCTTCTCGGAAGGTAAGGCCTCGGTAAAAAGTTTGAATACATGCCAATAGGTAACGTTCTCCAACGGATGGACTCGGTACTTTAATATTCAAAACGCGATTTAAGGTGTATATTGCCGATACTGATGAGCGGATTTACGCCAGCAATACGTGGATTGACTGTTGGAATCACAGGACAGTTGATGCCATTGATTTAGCTATGCCACTCTCGAAAACCGTTTTATAGTTCTCAAAGGGTGTGACGCCCGATCTTCTTAATCATACATGAAATAATGTTCCCCTGCCTAAGGTGTTTACTAATTTGTTACTCTGAACACGGAGTTATGCCCTCGACATAGCGTGTTAGCTACTCGGGTGGTAAGGCCTTCGGCAAAATGTTTGACTCTATACCAATAGGTTACGATCTACA
>NIJG01001457.1:5279-19499 GCA_002201625.1 Euglossa dilemma
AATGGTTCGTCTCTGTACATTTCCAATACCATTGCCAATACTGTAGCGGATTTGCACCGGGAATACCTGGTTTGACTGTCGGAATGGCTGGATGGGAGAAGCTATTTACTTAGATATTCGTCTCTTACAGATGGCGGTGATTTTCTCGAACGGTTTGACCGTCATTATTCTAATTCATGTACGAAATTATGGTGCTCGTCACTAAAATGTGTACCACTTCGTAACTCTGAGCACGGTGCTATATTCCCTATACAGAGAATTAGTTTTTCGAAGGGTGAGGCAGACTGCTTGAAGTTTGACCATACACCTATAGGTATTGTCCTACAATGGCTTGACGGCCTGCTTTTAATATACAACCCGAGAATTAAAGTGACTGTCGCTAATATATTACAGCGGATTGACTCCCGGAATACATGATTTGACTATCGGAATCAAAAGACAGGCGAAACTATTGGCATAGCCGTTCGACTACCCAATGAAGTTGGGAACGATCTCGTGCGGATTGACACTCGATATTCTATTTCGTATACGGAAATAAGAGCTGCCTCTGCTATAACGTCTACTAATTTCTTTCCGACAGCACTATGCGTGTTACTCGCTACAGCGAGTTAGGTTCTGTGAATGTATGGTATTCGGTAGAAGGTATAACCTTATAGCAATTGGTTATGTTCTACAACGGATTGACTCTCTACTCTAATATTGAAACCGGGGAACAATCTGTCTAATTGCAATGCTGTTCAGCGAATTTATTCTTGGAATACGAGTCTTGACTTTCCGAATCGCAGCAAACGTGAAACTATTAACTTACCCGTTCGACTCTCAAAGAGGGTGGTAAAGTTCACGAGCGGTTTGTCTGTCGATCTTTGCTAATTCGAACAAGAAGTTAAGGTGCCAGTCACTGAAAGGAATACTCATTTTTCTTTGTCAACACGAAATGTTATTCTCGATACGCGGGGTTATCTTTTTGGACGGTAAGGCATTCGGTAAAACGTTTGACTTTATACCAATTTGTAATGCTCTCAAACGGTTTGACACTCCACTGTAATATTCCAACCCTGAATTAACGTGTCTATTGCCAATACTGCTTAGCGCATTTACTCCTGGTATACCAGGCTTGACACTCGAAATCGCAAATATAGGTAACGCTATTGAATCAGCCGTTCGACGCTCAAATGAAATTGGTAGCTACCTGGAAAAGTTTGACCCTCGGTATTCTAACTCAAACATAAAAATAACCCGACACTGTAATAAGTATTAATTTCTTTCTCTGAACAGAAAGTTATACTCTCGATACAGACGGTTAATATTTCGGGGGATAAGGTCCTTGCTGCAACGTTTGACTTTATAGCATTTGGTATCGTTCTACAACGGATTGAGTCTGTTCATTAACATCCGAGCCGTAAATTGTGCTATCTATTGCCAACACAATTCAGCGGATTTATTCCAGGACTACAAGGTTTGAATCTCGGAATCACGGGATGTGTGAATGTATTGACTGAGGTGTGCGTCTCTCAAAAATGTTGGTAACGTTCTCAAACGGTATAACACTAATCCTTCCTATTCATGAATCAAATTAAGGTGCGCATGACTAACACGATTGCTAATTTATTCCTCTGAGCACGATGTTATACCCTAGAAACACTGGGTTAGGTGTTCGGAGGGAACGGCTTTTCGAAATATTTTCACTCTACACCAATATGTAATGTCCTACAATGGCTGGACAGCCTGCTCTGATATTTAAACCTTGAATTAAGGTGTGTATTGCCAACAATATTCAGCGAATTTACATCCGGCATATCTGGTTTGGCTATCTGACTCGCAGGATAAGTGAAGATATTGACATATTGACGTTCGACACTTACACAAGGTGTTAACGGTTTTGACACGTTTGAGACCCGATCTTCAAATTCATACATCAAATGAAGGTGCCCGTCATTAAAATGTATAGTAATGCTTCCTTCTGGATACGATGTTACCCCCACGATACAGCGGGTTAGTTACGCGGAGGGTAAGGTCTTCGATAAAACGTTTGTCCTAATACCAACTGGAAACGCTCTATTGCTATACTGATATATAATGTATATTATATATTGTAAATATTATATATTATATATACTATATATTATATATATTATATATTATACTGTTCACTGGATTTACACCCGGAGTATCTGGATTGGCTCTCGAAATCACGGGATAGGTGAAGCTATTGGCTTAGTTGTGCGATTCCCGTACAAGGTGGTAAAATTCTGTAACAGTTAGACACTCCACCTCCTAATCCTTTCATGAAATTAATGTGCCCGCCACTACAATGTAAACAAGTATGTTTCTAAGAATCCGAAGTCATACTTACGATACGGCTAGTTGGCATCTCGGAAGGCAGGACCTTTGGTAAAAGGTTTGTTTCTGTACAAGTGAGTACCGTCCAACAGCGGGATGACTGTCTGCTTTAATATTCATACCGTGAATGAAGGTGTCATTTGCCAATACTCTTCAGCGGATGTACTTCCGTGTACCAGATCCGTCTCTCGGAATCGCAGGATAGGAGAATACATTGACTTAGCCATTCATCTCTCACAGAAGATGGTAACGTTCCCGATCTGTTTGAAGCCCAATTTTCTAACACATACCCGTAGATAAGGTGCCCTCCACTGAAATTGGTACTAATTTCTCTTTCTGAACACGAAGCTATACTCCCGGTGCAGCGGGTCTGTTCCTCGGAAGGCAAGGCTTTATGTACAAGGTTTTACCCTATACCAATTCGTAACAATATACAACGGTTTGACTCCGTACTTAAATACTAATATCGTGAAATAGTGTGTCTAATTCCATTCTGTTACGCGAATTTACAGCCCGATTACCTAGCTTGAATCTGGGAATCGCAGGCTTGTGATTCTATTGACTCAGCCGTTCATCTCTCAAGGATGGTTGTATAGGTTCTCGAACGCATTGCCGCTCTATTTTAGTATTCAAACTGTTACTTAAGGTGTCTATTGCCAATACTGTCCAGCACATTAATTCCCGGAGTACCTGGTTTGACTCTCACAATCACAGGATAGGCGAAGCTATTGACATAGCCGTTCGACTCTTATAGAAGGTGGTAACGGTCTCGGCAGGTTTGAGTCCCGATCTTCAAATTCATATATGAAATTAAGATGCCCGTCATTCAAATGTATAGCAATGCTTCCATCTGAACACCATGTTACACTCACCGTACAGCGGGATAGCTCATCGGAGGGTATGCTCTTCAGTAAACCGTTTGACTTTATACCGGCTGGAAACGCTCTCAAACGGTTTGACGCTCTACGTTAATATTCAAACCGTGAATTATGGTGTCTACTGCCAATGATATTCAACGGATTTACTCCCGGAATACTTGGTTTGACTATCTGAATTACAGGATAGGTGAAGCTATTGACGCAGCCGTTCGTCTCACACAGAAGGTGGTAGCGTTCTCGTACGCTATGACCCTCGATCCTCTCATTCGTGCATGCAATTGGGGTGCTCGACACTGAAACGATCACTAACTTCTTTCTATTATCACGATGTTATTTTCTCGATACGGCGGGATAGCTTTTCCGAATGTAGGGCTGTCAGAAAAAGGTTTCATTCTATAAGAATAGGTAACGTTCTACAACGGTTTGTCGGTCCGCTATAATATTCAGTCCTTGAATTATGCTGCCCATTACCATCAGTGTTCGGCATACATGCTTCAAGAATACCTGGCATGACTGTCATCATGACAGGGTAGGTGTAGCTATTGACTGAGTCATTCGAACCTCAATGAGGGTGGTAGTGTTCTCGAACTGCTTGACACACGATCTTTTAATTTATACATGAAGTAAAGGTGTCCGTCACTAAAATTTATAGTAATTTGTTCCACTGAACTCGATGTTATACGCTCGATACGGCGGTTTAGCTTCTCGGTCGGAATGGCTTTCGGTAAAGCGCTTGACTATGTAGAACCTGGTAACGATCTCAAGCGAGGTGATGCTCTAATATAATATTCAAACCGCGGAGTACGATCTCTATTGCCAATACTGTTCAGCGGATTTTCTCCAGGAATGCCCTGGTTTGACTCTCGGTATGAAAGGATATGTGTAGATATTGACTTAGCCGCTTGAATCTCAAAGTCGGTGGTAATGTTCTCGGACTGTTTAAGCTTCGATCTTCTAATTCATACGTGAAGTTAAGGTGCAGGTCACTAAACTGTAAATTAATTTCTTCCTCTGAGCACGAAGTTGTACTCTCGAAACGGCTTGTTTGCTTCGCCGAAAATAAGGCCATCTGTAAAGCATTTGACTTCATATCAATTGGCTGCGCTCTGAAACGGTTTGGCGCTCTAATCTAATATTCAAACCGTGAATTAAGGTGCCAGTTGCCAATACCTTACAGCGGATTTACTCCCGGAATCCGTAGTTGAATCTCGGTATCTCAGGATATGTGAAGCTACACATATAGCCGTTGGCATTTCAGAGAAAGTGGCAACGTTCACGAGCGGATTGACCATCGAACTCCTAATTCGAACGAGAAGTTAAGGTGCCCGCCATTGATATGAAAACCAATTTCTTTCTATGACCATGAAGCTATGCTCTCGATGAAGAGGGTGAGTTTCGCGGAAGTTAACACCTTCGGTGAAACGTTTGAATATATACCAATTGTTAACGCTCTCAAACGGTTTGATGCTCTACTGTAATATACAAACCTTGAACTAAGGTGTCTATAGCCAACACTGTATAGCGCATTTACTCCCGGAACATCTGGATTGACTTTCGGAATTGCTGGACAGGTGAACCTACTGACTCAGCCGTTCGATTCACAGGAGTTGGTGACCTTCTCGAACGGATTGACACTAGATCTTCTAATTTCATCATGAAGTTCATGTGCCCACCACTATAATGAATACTAATTTGTTTCTCTTATCACGATGTTATACTCTTGCATCATAGCGTTAGTTTCTCGGAGGGCAAGGTCTTCGCTAAAAAGAATGACTTTATAGGAATAGCTAACATTCTGCAACGGTTTCACGTTTTACGTTAATAGTTAGTGCCTACTTCTCGGTTAGAATAGGAACGTATAGCGTCAAACTGTTTGTGAACGATACAGTCCTATTTGAAAACAGAACCGCTTTGCAAATAGCTTCACATATCCATTGTATCTTAGAGTCGGACCTGGTATTCTGGGAGTAAATGCAATGAACAGTAATGGCATTAGACACTTTAATTCACTGATTTAATATTCATGTTGGGCGTCAATCCATTTGAGAACGTAATCTACTGCTATATAGTCAAAAATTTACTGAAGACCTTACCTTCCGCGAAGCTAACCCGCTGTGTCGTGAGTATAACTTCGCGTACAGAGAAACATTTTATTATACAATTTAGTGCCGGGCAAATTAATTTCATGTATGAATTGGAAGATCGATAGCTGAACCATTCAAGAAGGTTACCACCTTCGGCGAGAGACGAACGGCTAAGTCAACAGCTTGACCTATCCTACGATTCCGAGAGTCAAAGCAGGTATGCCAGGAGTAAATCCGCTGATGAGTATTGGCAATAAACACGATAATTCACTGTATGGATATTAGTGTTTAGCGTCAAACCGTTGGAGAATGTTACCAACTTGTATAAAGTTAAACGTATTATCGTATAACTTATCTGTCTTGAACCAACACCGAACTAGCGATTTTCTACCTTAATGTTCAATAAACCAGGTTACTAGATACTTTAGCAGACGGTAAAAATAATTGCACGTATGAATATTAAAATCCAGAGTCAATCCACTCGAGAACCTCACAATCTTTTATAAGAACCAAACTTCTCAGTCAATAGTTTCACATATCTTGTATTCCGTGGGTCTAACCGGGCATTCCAGGATTTAATACATCGTATACCATTACGACAGGACATCTTAGTTCACCCTACGAATATTGATGTCAAGTGTCAATCTCTCCGAGAATGTTGTCACCTGCTATGGTCTCGAAGTTTATACAGATGACTTTCCCTTCCGAGAGACAACACCCGCTTTAGCGTGAGTATAAATTCGTGCTCAGAGAAACACCTTTGTATACATTTTAGTGACGGTCACCTTGACTTCATGTATAAAGCAGAAGATCGAGGGTAAATCGAGATCGGTACCACCTTCTTTGAGGGACACACAACATTGTTAATAGCTCCGCATTTCCTATGACTCCGAGAGAGAAATGATGTACTCTGGGACTAAATTTCTAGTACAATATTGGCTATAGACGCCACAGTTCAAGGTATGAATATTAAAACGCACCGTCATTCTGTTGCAGAACGTCACGTATTCCTATAAAGTTAAACTACGTACGGAAGGCATTACCATCCTAGAAGCGAATCCGCTGTATCGAGATTATGACTTCGTGTTGAGAGAAGCAGATTAGTATACATTTTATTGACTGGCACAGTATTTACATTCGCGAACAGAAGAATCATGAGTAAAAGCTATTGGGAAAGTGCCACCTTCTTTAATGTTCGAACGGATAATTTAACAGCTTCACCTCTTCTGTGATACCGAGAGCCAAGCCATGTATTCCCGGAGAAATCTGCTGACCAGTATGGGCATTAGACACACTATTGAACGGTATAACTATTGGAGTACAGAGTCAATACTTTGTGTAGCCGTACCTATTGGTATAGTGTCAAACTTTTTACCGATAGCCTCACCTTCCAGGGACCAAGCTCGCTGCATGAAGAGTATAACTTCATGTACAGAGAAATAAATTAGTATAAATTTTAGTGACGGGCACCTTAATTTTGTTCATGAAATCGAAGTTCGGGTGGTAAATCATTCGTACCGTTACCTCGTTCCATGGCATTCGAACGGTTACGCCAATAGCTGCACCTGTCATGCGATTTTAAGAGTCAACACATGTATTCCGGGAGTAGATGCGCTGGACAGTGTTGGCAATGGACATCTTAATACGGGGTATAATTATTATAGCACACCGTCATATCGTTGTAGAACTTTACCTGTTGGTGTAGAGTCAAATACCATCCCGAAGGCCTTACCTTGCTAGATACTAGACCGCTGTATTGTGAGTATATCATCGTGATCAGTGGAACAAATCACAATAAGCTTTAATAACGGCCACGTTAACTTCATGTATGATTTAGAAGGTCGATCGCCAAACGGCTCGAGAGCGATGCCACCCCCTTTGAGAGTAGAACGGATAAGTCAATAGCTTCACCTATCCAGGGATTCGGAGAGTCAAACCAGATATCCCTGGAGTAAATCCGCTGAACAGCATCGGCAACATGCACCTTAATTCACGGTTTGAATATTAAAATAAAGCGTCAAACCGTTGCAGAACATTACCTATTCGTATAAAGTTATACTTTTTACACAATACCTTACCTTCCGGGGACATATCGCGCTGTAGCGAGTGCCTAGCATAATGTTCACGGAAGCAAATTAGCAGACATATCAGCAGACGGGCAACACATTTTCATGTATACATCCCAAAATGGAGAGTAACATCGTTAGGAAACGATGCCACCATCTTTGGGAGTCGGACGGCTAAGTCAATAGCTTCATCTCTCTTGTGATTTCAAGAGTCGAACTATGTACTGCGCGAGTAAATATGCTGAACAGTTATGGCAATAGATATCTCAATTCGAGGTATGAATAATAAAGTAGAGAGTCAGACCGTGGAAGAACGTTGCCACCTTCTGTGAGAGACAAACGGCTAAGTCAATACCATCGCCCATCCTGCGACTCCGAGAGTCAAACCAGGTATTCTGAGCGTGAATCCAGTGAACGGTATTGTCAATAGTAACCATAATTCCGGGTATGAATATTAAAGCAGAGGGTCAAACCGACGAAGATCATTACCAATAGGTATAAAGTCATTTTCTTTAACCTAAAACTTACATTCAGAGAACGCAAGCCGCCTCAGCGATTCCCTTGCTTCGCGTTCACAGGAACGAATTAGTGGACATTTTAACAGACGGACACCTTATTTTCATTTATGAATAGAATAATCGGGAGTCAAACCGTTCGATAACCTGTCCACCATTTTTGAGAGTCGCACATCTAAGTCAATAGCTTCAATTATCCTGTGGTAACGAGAGTCAGCCCAGGTATTCCGGGAATAAATCCACTGGTCTGTATTAACATCATACACCATAATTCATGGTAAGAATATCCTACAGAAGGCCATACCTTCTGAGAAGCTAACCAGCACTATCGAAGGTGTAACTTCGTGTTCAGAGCAACAAATTAGTACACATTTTAGTGACGGGCACCTTAATTTCATGTATGAAATATAAATGTCGATTGTCAAATCGTGCGAGAACGCTTTCACCTTCTTTGAGAATCGATCGTCTAAGTCGATAGCGACACCTACCCTGTGATACCGAATGTCATGCCCGGTATGCCGGGTGTAAATCCGCGTCACAGTTTTCGCCCATGACACCTTAATTCACGGATTAGATATTTACGTAGACGGTGAAACTGCTTGAGAACCTTACATATTCGTATAACGTCATTCTCTTTACCGAATACCATGCATTCCGAGAACCTAACTCGCTGTAGCGAGTGCCTTGCTTAATGTTCACAGAAACAAATTAGTAGACATGATAGCAGACGAGCACCGCGTTTTCGTATATAAATAGCAAAATGGAGAGTCAAGCCGCTGGAAAACGATACCACGTTCCCTGCGAGTCCAACGGCTAAGCCAGTAGCTTCCAGTATCATGTGATACCGAGAATCAAACCATGTATTCCGGTAGTAAATCCGCTGACGAGTATTGACAATTGACACCTCAATTCACGGTTTGCATATTAAAGTAGACCGCTAAAGCGTTAGAAAGTTATCAATCGGTATAGAGTCAAACGACTTACCAAATACATTACCCTACGAAAAACTACCCCGATCTATCGAGAGTATATCCTCGCCAGCAGAGATAGAAAGTAGTATTCATTTCATTGACGGGCATCTTAACTTCATGTATGAAGTAGAATATTGTGTGCCAAATCGTTCGAGAACGTTACCAGCTTCTTCGGGAGTTGAACGCATAAGTCAGTAGCTCCACCTATCCTGTGAGTCGGAGAGACAAACAAGTCATTCCCGGAGTAAGTCCGCTGAACAGTCTTGGCAATGGACTCCATGATTCGCGGCATAAATATTAGGGTACAGATCCGAACCGTTGTAGGACGTTACCCATTGCTATAGGGTCAAACTTTTTACAGATGGCCTGACCTTCCTGAAGCTAATCCGCTATATCGAGAGTATAACTTCGTGCTGAGAGACAGTAATTAGTATTCAATTCAGTGACGGGCAACTTAACTTCATGTACGAATTAGCAAGGATCGACGGTCAAACCGCTCTTGAACTTTACCATCCTCTTTGAGAGTAGAACGGGTAAGTCAATAGTTTTACGTTTCCTGCGATTCGGAGGGTCAAGCCTTGTATTCCAGGAATAAATCCGCTGAACAGCAATGGCAATGGAGAGATTGTTTCCCGGATTGAGTATTAGATTAGAGAGCCTATCCGTTGTATAACATAACCAAATGCTATAAAGTTATACCTTTTTCCGTATACATTACATTCCCAGAACGTAGCCCACAGTAGCGAGTAACATGCTTAGTGCAATCGGAAACAAATTAGTAGTCGTTATAGTAGAGGTACACCTTATTTTCACCTGTCAAATAGAACATCGAGTGTCAAACAGATGGAGATCGTTCCCAACGTCTTTGGGAGTCAAACGTCTATGTCAATAGCTTCACCTATCCAGAGATTCCGATAGACAAACCTGTTATTCCGGGTATCCGCTGTACAGTGTTGGCAATAGACACCTTGCATCACGGTGTGAATATTAAAGTAGAGCGTCAGATCGTTTGAGAGGGTTAACAATTGGTATAATGTCAATCGTTTTTACGAAGGCCTTACCTTCCGAAAGACAAACCCGCTGCATCAAGGTTATAACTGCGTGTTCAGTGTTGCGAACTAGTATTCATTTTAGTCACGGTCTTCCTTGAGTGTCGAACGGCTAAGTAAGTGACTTCCCCTACCTTGAGATTCCGAGAGACAAACCAGGAACTCCGGGAGTGAATCCGCGAATCAGTATTGGTAATATACACCCTCATTTACGATTTGAATATTATGGTAGAGCGTCAAACCGTTTGAGAGTGTTACCAATTGGTATAAAGTCAAACGTTTCATCAAAGGCCTTACCTTCCGAGGAACTGACCAGCTGCATCGAAAGTCTGACTTCGCGGTCAAAGAAGCAAAATAGTATAAATTTCAGTGACGGACAGCTTAATTTCATGCATGAATTAGATGATCGAGGAAAGAACGGTTCTAGATCGTTACCACCATTTGGAAGAGACGAATGGCTAAGTCAATCGCTTCACCAATTCTGTGATTCAAAGGGTCAAGCCGTGAACTCTGGGTCTCAATACCCTGTACACTATTGGCAAAGGACAATTTAATTCACGGTTTGGATATTAAAGTAGATCGTGAAACCGTTTGAGAACGTTACCCATTGGTATGAAGTCAACCCCCGTACCAAAGGCCTTGCCCTACCAGAAACTAGACCCGCTGTATCGCGAGTATAATTTCGTGTTCAGACAAACTAATTTGTACTCATTTTAGCAACGGCCACCCCAATTTCATGTATCAATGCGAAGATTTTGTGCCAAACCGTTCGAGAACGATTCCACCTTTTCTGACACTCGAACGGCTTTGTCAGTTTCTTCACCCATACTTCTGACTCCGGTAGAAAAAACAGTTACGCCGGGAGTGAATCCGCTGGACAGTATTGGCATTAGACATCCCATTTGACGGTATAAATATTAATGTGAAGGGTCCAACATTTGTGGAACGTTTCGTATTGTTATAGATACAAAATTTTACGGAAGGCCTTACATTCCGAGAAGGTAACCCGTCGTATCAACAGTATAACTTCGTGTTCAGAGATACAAATAACAAAACATTATTGTGTGTGGCCGCTTAGTTTCATGCATGAATATGAAGGCCGAGCGCCAAACTGATGGAGAACATTACCAATTGGTATAGAGTCAAATGCATCACCAAATTCCATACCGTTCGTGAACCTATCCTGCAGTTTCGAGAGGGCATCTTCGTGATCAGAGAAACAAGTTACTATACATTTTAGTGACGGACACCTGAACATCATTTATGAATTAGAAGATCGAGGGTCAAACCGTTCGAGATCGTTTCCAACTTCCTTGACAGTCGAACGGATAATTCAACAGCATCACCTTCCCTGCGATCCCGATAGTCAAATCACGTAAACCGGTACCAAATGCGCTGTACAGTATTGGCAGTAGACACCCTAGTTTACGGTATGAATAATAAAGTAGAGCGTCAAACCGTTTTTGAACTTTACCATTTGCTCTGAAGTCAAACGCTTTCCCGAAGTCCTCACCCTCCGAAAAACTAACCCGCTTCATCGAGATTATAACTTCGTATTCACAGAAAGAAATTAGTATTCCTTTCAGTGACGTGCATCTTAATTTCATGAGCGAATTAGATGGTCGAGCGTCAAACGGTGCGAGAACGATACCACCCCATTTGATATTTGAACGGCTTAGATGTTAGCTGCGCCTATCATACGATTCCGAGAGTCAACCCATGTAGTCGGGTTGTATGTACGCAGAACTGTGTTGGCATTAGACACCTTAGTTCATTGTTTTAATATTAAAGTAAAGCGTTACTCCATTTGAGAAAGTTACCAATTGGAATAAAGTCAAACGTTTTACTGAAAACCTTGCAATACGGACATCTAATCCGCTGTATCGAGAGTATAACACGCGTTCAGAGGAAGAAATTACTCTATATTATAAAGTCGGAGGCCTTTACTTCAAGTATGAATTAGTAGATAGAGTGTCAAATCTTTCGAGACCGTTACCACCTTCCATGGGACTCGAACGACTGCGTCAATAGCATCACCTGTTCTGCGATTCTAAGAGACAAACCGGATATTCCGGGAGTAAATCCACAGTACCATATCGCCAATAGACACCTTCATTCACGGTTTGATAGTTAAAGCAGACCGGCAACCCGTCGCAGAAAGCTACTCAATGGTATATAGCCAAACCTTTCACTGAAAGCCTTATCTTCCGAGAAGCTAACACGCCGTGTCGAGAGTATACCGTCGTTTTCTGGAAATCACGTTAATATACGTTTCAGTGTTGGGCACCCTAATTTCACATATGAAATGAAATATTAATGGTCAAATCTTTGGGGATCGCGACAACCTTCTTTGGGATTCGAACGGCTAAGTCAATAGATGATCATATCGTGTGATACCGAGTAATATCAGGTATTCCGGGAGTAAATCCACTGAACAGCTATGGCAATGGACACCCTATTTCACAGTATGAATATTAAAGTAGAGATTCAAACCGTCTGTGAACATTTCATATTTATATGAGGTCATTCCTTTTACCATCGGAGAAACTATCCGGTTGCAGGTCATGTCTCGCTTCGTGTTCAGAGAATCAAATTAGTATTCATTCTGGTGTCGGGCACCATAACATCATGTATCAACGTGATGATCAGAGTCAATCAGTTACAGAACGATCGCACATTGTTTTAGAATTGCACGTTGAGGTCAGTAGCAATACCTATCTTGTGATTCCAAGAGTGAAACCAGCTCTACTGGGACCAAATCCGCTGAACAGTATTGGTAATCGACACCTTTATTTACGGTTTCAGTGCTACAGTAGAGAGTGAAACCGCCTTAAAACGATATCCATTCGTATAGGTTCAATGTTTTCACCATAGCCTTTACCATCCGAGAACATAACCGGCTGTATCGAAGGTATAACGTCGTGTTCAGAGAACCAAATTGTTACCCATTTTAGCCACTGGCACCCTTATTTCATGTATGAATTAGAAGGTCGAGGGTCAAACCGTCCGAGAACGTTAACAACTTCTGTGAGTGTCGAACGGCTAAGTCAATATCTTCACCCATCCATTGATACCTAGAGCCAAGCCAAGTATCCCTGGAGTAAATCCGTCGTACATCATTGGCATTAGACACCCAATTTCAGCCTATAGATATTAAGGTACAAAGTCAAACAGATGTAGAACGTTACGCATTGGTATACAGTCAAACTATTTACCGAAGGACTAACTGCTCGAGAAGCTAACGCGCTGTATCGTCAATATAACTACCTGTATAGGGAAGAAAATTTATATTTTAGTGTCTCGCACCTTTCTTTCATGTATGAATTAGGAGATCCGGGGTCAAACCGTTCGGAAACGTTGCAACATTCTGTTCCACACGGACGGCAAAGTCAATAGCTTCACCGATCCTGATATTTCGATAGTCAAACCAGTTATTCCAGGAGTAAATCCGCTTAACAGCATTGGTAATAAACACCGTAATTCACGGTTTGAATATTAAAATATAGCGTCAAACCGTGAGGAGGGTAAGCCCTTCGGTTAAAAGTTTGACTCTATGCCAATAGGTATTGTGGTTCAATGGCTTGAACCTGTACATTAGTATTCATACCGTGAAGTAATGTGACTAATGTCAATACCGTACAGGGGATTTTCCCCCGGAATACCTGGTTTCATTCTCGGAATCTCAGGATATGTGAAGCTATTGACTTAGCCGTTCTACTCTCAAACACGGTGGTAACGTTCTTGATCGGTATCATACTTTACCTTCTAATTCATACATGAAACTAAGGTGCCAGACACCAAAATGTATACATATTTGATTCCCGGATCTCGTACTTTTACTCCCGTTACAGCGCGAAACGTTCTCGAATGGCAAGGCCTTCGGTAAATAGCTTGACCCTACAGCAATAGCTATCGTTCAACAACGGCTTGACCCTGTGCTTTAAAATTTATACCGCCTAGTATAGACGGCTTATATAGACTGTCTACTGCTAGTACTGTCTGGGCATTTACTCCCGGAATACCTGGTTTGAGTATCCGTATCATAGGATACGTGAAGCAATTGGCGTAGCATTTCGACTCTCAAAGAAGGTGGTAACGTTCACGAACGTTTTGACACTCGTCCATCTAAGTAGAACATGAAGTTAACGGGCCCGTCGCTGAAATGAATACTTAGTTCATTCTCTGAACGCGCAATTATATTCTCCAACAGCGGGAGAGGTACTCCGAAGGAAAAGCTTACCGTAAGATGATTGACACTATACCAATTGGTATCGTACTACAATCGTTTGACGCTCTACGTTAATATTCAAACCGTCC
>NIJG01001457.1:22709-35831 GCA_002201625.1 Euglossa dilemma
CTGAGTCAATAGCATCACCTATGGTTGTGATTCCGATAGTCAGTTCCGGTATTCCTGGAGTCAATCCGCTGTACAGTATTGGCAATAGTCGCCTTAAATCAGGGTACGAATACTAAAGTTGAAGTTCAATCCGTCGTAGAACATTATAAATTGATATGCAGTCATTCATCTTACCGAATACATTTCCTTCCTAGAACCTATCCCGCTGTAGCGAGTCTCATGCCCAATGCTCACAGAAACAAATGAGTAGACATTATAGCAGAAGTACACCTCACTTCCATATATGCATAAGAAGTTCGATGGTTAAACCGTTCGAGAAATCTACCACCTTCTCTGAGAATCGAACGCCGAAGCCAATAACTTCACTCTTCCTGTGATATCTAGAGCTAAACCAGGTATTCCTGGAATAAACCCGCTGAACAGTATTGGCAACAGACACCTTATTTCACAGAATGAGTATTATATTGAAGAGTCAAACCGCCGGCGAACATTACCAATTCCATTTAGGTCAACCTTTTTACCGAATACCTTACCTCCCGGAAACCCAACTCCCTGTATCGAGACTATAACACCGTTTTCAGTGGGACGAATTAGTATACGCTTTAGCGACGAGCACATCAATTTCATGTATGAATTATATGATCAATGGTCAAACCACTGGAGAACGTTTCCACCATCTTTGCGAGTCGATCGGCTGAGCCAATCGCTTCACCTATCCCGCGATTCCAGGAATGCAACCAGGTGTTCCGGGAGAAAATCCACTATACAGCATTCGGACTAAACACCTTGTCTCACGGAATAAATATTAAAGTGGAGAGTCAATCCGCTGGAGAATATAACCAATTGTTATAAAGTAATACTTTTTAACGAAGAACTTACCTTCCTAGAACCTAACTCGCAGTATCGAGTATCATGCTTAGTGCACACGGAATCTGATTGGTTGACTTTTTAGCAGACGCGCAGCATTTTCATGAATGAATAGCAAAATCTGGAGTGAAACAGTTTGGGAACGATGCCACCCTTTGTGAGAGAGGAATAGCTAAGGCATTAGCTTTACGTATCCTGCGATTCCGAGAGCCAAGCCAGGAATTCCGGGAGTAAATGCGCTGAACAGTATTGGCAATGGACACCTTATCTCGCTGTATGAAAATCAAAGTATAGCGTCAAACCGTCTGTGAACGTTACCAATTTCTTTAAAGTCAAACGTTTTATGGAAGACATTACCCTACGAAGATATAACCCTTTGTATCCAGAGAATAACTTCGTGTTCCGAGAATGAAATTAGAATTTATTTCAGTTACGGGCACTTTAACTTCATGTATGGGTTATAATATCGATGGTTATACCATTCGATAATGTTGCTACCATTGTGAGAGACGAACGGCTAAGTCAACAGTTTCACGTATCCTGCATTTCCGAGAGTCAAACCAGGTATTCCGGGAGTGAATCCTCTCTACAGTATTGGAAATAGTGACCGTTCTCCTCGCTTTCAATATCGAAATAGAGCGTCACTCCGTTTGAGATCGTCACCAGTTTCTACAAAGTCAATCGCTTTACAGAAAGCTACCCCGCCCGTGAAGCTTACCCGGCGAATCAAGAGTATGACTTCGTGGTTAGAGAAACACATTAGTATAAATTTTAGTGACAGCACCTTAAGTTTATATATGAATTAGAATATCGATGGCCAAAGCGTTTAAGAACAGTACCTCCCTCTTTGATAGTAGAACGGCTAGGTCGATATGTTCGCCCCTACATTTATTCTCAGAGACAAATCAGGTAATCCGGAAGATAATCCGCTAACGGGTACTGGCAATTGTCTCCATAATTCACGGAAGAATATTAGTACAGTGAGTCAAACCATTGGTGAAAACTACCGATTCGTACAAAGTCATACATTTTACAGAATACCTTACCGTCCGAGAAGCTGACACGCCGTATACAGAGTATTACTTCGTGGTTAGGGAAACACATTACCGTAAATTTTAGAGACGGCATCACAAGTTCATGTATGAATTAACATGTCGGTGGTCAAAGCGTTTGAGAACATTAGAACCCTCATTGAGATACGAAAGGCATGGCCAATATCTTCGCATATCCTGTGATTCCGAGAGTCAAACCAGGTATTGTCGGAGTGAATGAGCTGTGCAATATTGGCATCAGACATCCTAATTCACGGAATGAATATTAAAGTACAGAGTCACATCGCTGTAGAACGTTACATATTCATACAGAGTTAACTTCTTACGGAAGGCAATACCCTCCGAGAAGCTAACCCGCACTATCGAGAGTACAACTTCGTGTTCAGACAAGCAAACTAGTACACATTTTAGTGACCGGCACCTTAACTTCAAGTATGAATTAGATGATCGAGTGTCGAACCTTTCGCGAATAAAACTACCATCATTGAGAGTCGAACGGCTAAATCAATAGCTTTATCTATCCTATGAGTCCCAGAGTAACGCCCGGTATGCCGGGTGTAAATCCGCGGCACAGCTGTTGCCCTATACACCTTAGTTCACGGATTAAATATTAAAGTAGACAGTCGAATTGCTTGCGAACGTTACTTATTCGTATAACGTCATTCTTTTTACCGAATACCATACATTCCGAGAACCAAACGCGCTGTAACGAGTGTCTTGCTTTATGTTCACAGAAATAAATTAGTAGACATGATAGCAGCCAAGCACCGCATTTTCATGTATAAATAGCAAAATGAAGGGTTAAGCCGTTACAAAACGATAACACCTTCTTTGCGAGTCGAACGGCTAAGCCAGTAGCTTCAGACCATGTATTCCTGTAGTAAATCCGCTGAAGAGTATTGACAATTGACACCTTAATTCACGGTGTGCATATTAAGGTAACCGTTAAACCGTTAGAGAGTTATCAATTGGTATAAAGTCAAACGATTTACCAAATTCATCACCCTCCGAAAAATTACCACGCTGTATCGAGCGTATATCTTCGCCTGGAGTGATAGAAAGTAGTATTCATTTCATTGACGGGCACCTTAACCTCATGTATGAAGTAGAATATTGAGGGCCAAACCGCACGAGAACGATACCTGCTTCTTCGAGAGTTGAACGCGTAAGTCAATAGCTCTACCTATCCTGTGATTCGGAGAGACAAACCAGGTATTCCGGTATTAAATCCGCTGAACGCTTTTGGCACTAGACAGATGAATTTGCGGCGTGAACATTAATCTACAGTGTGAAAACGTCGTAGAAAGTTAACAATTTGTACATAGTCATTCCTTTTACTGATTGCCTTTCCTTCCGAGAACCTAATCAGGCGTATCGAAAGTATGACTTCTGGTTCTGAGAAACATATTCGTTTACATTGTAGTGGCGGGAACATTACTTTCATGACAGAATTAGGAGTTGGAGAGTCTGTTACAGAATTTTACCACCTTGTACGGGAATCGCTCAGCTAAGTCAACATCTTCACCTATACTGTGATTCCGAGAGCCAATCCAGGTACTCCGAGACTAATTCCAGTGAACAGCATTGGCAATAGAGCGTTTCCAGTTGGTATTGAGACAAACGTTTTACCGATGAACTTACCCTCCGCGTAACTAACCTGCTGTATCGTGAGGGTAACATCGTGTCCAGAAGGAAGCATTGCTATACATTTTAATGACGGGCACCTTTATTCCGTGTATGAATTTGAAGATGGGGTCTCAAATGTGTCGAGACCGTTACCACCTTCTACAAGTGTCGAACGGCTATGTCAGTAGCTTCCCTATCCAGGGAGTCAGATAGTCACACCGGATATCCTGGGTGTCAATTCGCTTAATAGTGTTGGAAGTAGACACTTTAGTTCACGGTTTGAATATCATAGCAGGCCGTCAAGCCGTTGTAGGACATTACACATTGGTGTAGAGTGAAAACATTTAGAGAAGCCTTTCCCTCCGCAAACATAACCCTGTGTATCGAGGGTATAACATCGTGCTTAGAGAAACAAATTAGCAAACGTGTTAGTCACGCGCACCATAATTTCATTTATGAATGGGAAGGTCAAGTGTAAAACCGTTTAAGAACGTTACCAGCAGTTTTGGGAGTCGCACACCTCAGTCAATACCTTCACACATACCGTGATTCCAAGAGTCAAACTGGGTATTTCTGAAGTAAGTCGGCTGTACAGTATTGTCATCAGACACCCCAATCCACGGTATGAATATTAAAGTAGAAGGTCATTTAGACGGAGAACATTACGAAATGATATAAAGTCATACATTTTTCCGGATACCTTGCCGTCAACGAACTAGCCCGCAGTAGCGAGTGTCATGCTTCGAGCATACGGAAACAAATTAGCAGATATTATAGCAGAACCACACCTAATTTTCATGTATGAACTAGAAGATCGAGCGTCAAACCGTTTGAGGTTGATACCGCCTTCTTTGAGAATAGAACGACTAGGTCAATAGCTTCACCTATCCTGTGATTCAGAGAGTCATATCAGGCAATATGGGAGTAAATACATTGATCTGTGATAGCAATAAACACGTTCACTCATGGCATGAATATTAAAGTGGAGCGTCAGAACGTATGTGAACATTACAAATTCCGATAAAGTCAAACGTTTTACCGAAGGCCAAACACTCCGAAAAAATAACCCGCTCTATCCAGACTTTATCACCGTGTTCTGCGGGACGAATTAGCATACGCTTTAGCGACGAGCATTTCATGTATGAATTAGAAGATCGATGGACCAACCGTTCGTGACCGTTGCCACATACTACGACATTCGAACTGTTAAGTCCAAAGCTTCAGATATCCTTTGACTCCGAGAGTCATACCAGTTATTGCTGGAGTATATCCGCTGAACAGTATTGGCAATAGACCCCTTAATTCACGGCTTGAATGTTAAAATATAGAGTCACATCGTCCGAGGACATTACCAATTGGTATAAAGTCATTACTTTTTCCGAATACACTTCCTTCGGAGAGCCCAACATGCTGTAGGGAGTATTTTGCTTAGTGTTCACAGAAACATGTTAGTTGACATTCTGGAAGACGGACACCTTAATTTCAAGTATGAATAGCAAAATGGTGAGTCATACAGTTCGAGAACGTTACAACCTTCTTTAAGAGTCGAACTGCCAAGTTAATAGCTACACCTGTCCTTTGATTCCGAGAGTCAAACCAAGTATTCCGGAATTACATACGCTGAACAGTATTGGCAATAGACACCTTAATTCAGGGTTTGAATATTAACGTAAAGCGTCAAACCGATGCAGAATAATACCTATTCTGATAAAGCCATTCTTTTTACAGAATACCTTACAATCCGAGAATACAAACTGCTGTAGCGAGTGCCTTGCTTAATATTCACGGAGACAAACGAGTAGTCATGTTTGCAGGCGTGCACTACACTTTCATGTAGGAATTTCAAAATCGAGAGTCAAGCCGTTAGATATCGGTAACACCTTGTTTGGGAGTCGAACGGCTGTCAGAAGCATAATGAATACTGTAATTCCGACCGTAATACCAGGTATGCCGTGTGTTAAACCGCGATATAGATTTGGCAATTGAAAATTAAATATGAATATTAAAGTAGAGCGTCAAACAGTGTGAGAATGATGCCAATTGCTATAAAATCAAACGTTTTACCAAAGGCCGTACCGTCCGCGAACCTCAACGGCTTCTTCACGAGTATAACTTCGTGCTCAGTGGAAGAAATTGGTCTTCATATCAGTAACAGGCACTTTAATATTCATGATTGAATTAGAAGGTCAAGGACCATTCCGCTCGACCACGAAGCCACCTTCTCCGAGAAACGAACGGCTAAGTCAATCGCTTCACCTGTCCCCATATTTCAATATCCAATCCAGCTACACCGGGATTCAATGCGATGAACAGTATTGGCAATAAACACCTTATCTCGCGGAATGGAAATCAAAGTACAGGATGTAGCCGTTGGAGAACATTAGCAGTAGCTATATAGTCAGAATTTTTCCAATTATCTAATCTCCCGAGAACAAATAACGCTGCTCCGAGTGTGTTGCTTTATGTTAGCGCATACAAATTAGTTGACATTTTAGCATACGGGAAACCTATATTCATGTATGTATAGAAAAATCGACAGATCAACCGTTCGGGAACGTTACCACCAGCTGTGAGAGACGAACGGCTAACTCAATAGCTTCACCTATCCTGTGATTCGGGGAGGCAAACCTGGTATTCCAGAAGTACATCTGCATAAGAGAATGGACAATTGACACCCTAACTCACGGTTCGATTATCAAAAGCAGACCGTCTAGCCGTTGTACAACATTACCTATAGGTGTAGGGTCAAACTTCATACAGAATGCCTTACTATCCGGAAATCTAACTCGCTGTATCGGGAGTGTAGAACAGTATTCAGAGGTACGCACTAGTATACAATTTAGTGATGGGCTCCTAAATTACAGGTATGAATTAGAAGATCGAGGGTCAATCTGCTTGAGAATGATGACACCTTCTGTTAGGGACGAACGGTTACGTCAATAACTTCCCCGATCCTGAGAGTCCGAGAGTTAAAGCAGGTTTTCCGGGAGTAAATCCGCTTAACAGCATTGTTAATAAACTCCTTAATTGACGGTTTGAATTTTAAAATACAGTGTCAAACCGTTTGATAACAATACCAATTCGTATAATGTCATTCCATTTTTGAATACCTTACTTTCTGAGGACCAAGCTTGCTGTAGCGAATGTCCGGCTTAATGAAAACGGAAAGAAATTAGGAGCCATTTTTGCAGACGGAGACCACATGTTTGTGTATAAGTATCAACATCAAGGGTCAATGAGTTCGGGAACGTTACATGCGCCTTCAGGCACTCAAGAATATACCGTGAATTAATGTGTCTAGAGCCAATAGCGTTCAGCGTATTAGTCCCGGAATACCTACTATGACACTCGGAGTCATAGGATAGGTGATGCTATTGACTTACCTATTCGAATCTCAAAGAAGGTGGCAACTTTCTCGAACGGTTTGACACTCGCCCTTCTAACTCACACATGAAATTAAGGGTGTCATCACTAAAATATATACCAATTTTCGTCCTTCTACACGATGATATACTCTAGGTTCGGCGCGATAGGCTTTCAGTCGGAAAGGCTTCATTAAAGCGATTGACTTTATACCAATTCGTAGCATTCTCGAACGGATTGACGATCTACCTTCATATACATACCGTGAATTATGTTGTCTATTTCTAATTCAGTTCTGCGGACTTAATCCCGGAAGATCGGGTTTGACTATCGGAATAACAGGAGAGGAGAAGCTATTGACTTAGGTTTGTGACCTTCAAATAAGATAGGTAACGTTCTCCAGCGCTTTGACTGTTGATGAAGATATTTATACACAAACATGTGGTGTCCGCCCGCGAAAATGTATACTAATTTGTTTCCGTTGACAGTAAGCAGGTCACTCGTTGCAGCAGGATAGAATCTCAAAAGGTATGGTATTCAAAATTGGAATTACGTTATAGGAATTGGTAATGTTCCCCGACGGCTTGACTCGCTACATTAATATTGATACCGTGAAATGAGGTGTCAATTGCCAATACTGTTTAGCAGATTTACACCGGTATTACCTGATTTTTCTCTCGGAATCACAGGATAGGTTAGCCTTTAACCTAGCCGTTCGACTCTCAAAGAGGGTGGTAAAGTTCTCGAACGGCTTGACTCTCGACCTCCTAATCCATAGATGAAATTAAGGTAACATGATATTAAGGTGACCGCACCTAAAATGTATACTAATATGTTCCGCTGAACTCGATGTTGTACTCTTGGTACAGCGCTTTAGGCTTTCGGTTGGTAAACCCTGCAATAATGCGCTTGACTTAATTCCAATTGTAGAATTCTCAAACGCATTGACGCTCTACTTTGCCATACATACCGTGAATTATGGTGTGTATCGCCAATACCCTTCAGCGAACCTAATCTAGGAATACCTGGTTGAACTTTCGGAATCACATTATAAGTGACGTTATTGACATAGCAGTCCTAGTCTCAAGGAAGTTTGTAACGTTCTCGAACGGTTTGAAACTGGACCTTCTAGTCCATACATGAAATTAAGGTGCTCGGCACTAAAGTGAACACTCATATCTTTGCGTGCACACTAAGCACGGCAGCCCCTAGAGGTGGTTGTACTACTCGGTAGGTAAGGCCTTCGGTAAAGAGTTAGATTCTATAAGAATAGTTAAAGTTTACAGCGGTTTTGCGCTGTGTATTATTTTTCGAATCGCGAATTAAGGTTTCAATTATCAATACAGTTCAGAGGATAGACTCCCGGGGAACTTGGTTTCACTCTCGGTATCACAGGATATGTGAAGCTGGTCAATTAGACGTTCGACTCACAAAGATGGTGGTAACGTCATCGTACGGACTGACACTCGATTTTGCTATACACACATGAAAATAGCGAGCCAGTCTGCTAAAGCGTCTTATAATTTGTTTCCGTGAACAATAAGCAAGACATTAACTACGGCGGATTAGGTTCTCGAAGGTTAAGGTATCCGGTAAAATGTTTAAGTCCATACATATAGGTAACGTTGTACAGCGGTTTAACTTTGTACTTTAAAATTTATTCCGAGAATTAGGGTGTCTAATGCCTATGCTGTACAGGTGATTTATTCCCTCAATACCATGTTAGTCTCTCGGAATAACAGGAAACGTGATGTTATTGACATAGCCGTACGAATCACAGACAAGGGGTTACGTTCTCGATCGGTTTGACACTCGGTCATATTTTCATACATGATATTAAGTTACGCGGCACTAAAATTGATACCAATTTGCTTCTGTGCACGCGGAGTTATACCCGCGATTCAGCGGGCTATGTTCTCGGTAGGTAGGGCTATCGGTAATGTGGTTGATTCTATACCAATAGGTAACGTGCTACAACGGTTTGACGGTCTGCTATAATATTTACGTCATGTATTGTGGTGTATGTTGTCAATACTGTTCAGCAGATATACTCCAGGCATACCTGCTATGACGCTGGAAAGCCCAGGATATGTGACGATATTGACTTAGCCGTTCGAATGTCAAAGAACGTGGCAACGATCTCGAACGGTTTGACGCTCGATCTTCTAATTCCTACATGAAGTTAAGGTGAGCGTCTGCTAGAACGGCTACTAATCAGATTCTCTGAACACGTAGATATACTCTCGATACAGCGGGTTAGCTTCTCGATGGTAAGGCCTTCTGTGAAAAGTTTGAACGTATAGCAATAAGTAACGTTCTACAAGGGTTTGCATGTGTACTTCAATATTTATACAGTGAAAGAGGGTATATATGGCCAATACTGTTCAGCGGATTTACTGCAGGAACACCTGGTTTGACTCTCGGAATCGCAGGATAGGTGAAGCTATTGCACTGAGCAGTTCGACTGTTAAAGAAGGCGGCAACGTTCGCGAAAGGTTTTACTCGTGACGATGTAATCGGGTATGCAAATAAGGTGGCAATTATTATTATGTATACTAATATGTCTCTCTCAACACCATGTTATAATCTCGATACAGCGGGACAGATTATTGGAAGGTAATGCTTTCGGCAAAGGGTTTGACTTTACAGGAATCGGTAACGTCCTATAACAATATGACGGTCTGCTTTAATATTCATACCCTGTTCATCTATTGTCAATACTGTACGTGTATTTACTCCCGGACTACATCGTTTGCATCTCGGAATCGCAGGATAGGTGAGGGTGTCGAGCTATCTGATAGACTAACAGAGACGGTGTTAACGTTCTCGCATTCCTTATCCCTCGATTTTCTAATTCATACACCAAACAAGGGTGCCCATCACTAGAATGTAAACTAATTCGTTTCACTAAACGCGAAGTTATACTTTCGATACAGCAGATTAGGTTCTCGGAGTACAGGGTCTGCTGGAACATGAATGACTGTATACAAATTGTTAACGATCTACAACGGTTTGGCACTGTACTTTAATAATTATAACGCGAATTAAGGTGTCAGTTGCCAATTCCTTTCAGCGGATTTACTTTTGGATTACCAGGTTTTACTGTCGGAATCGCAGGATTCGTGGAGCTATTGATTTATACGTTCGACTCCCAAGGATGGTGGTATCGTTCCCTAACGGATTGACCCCCGATCCAATAAATAGTATATGCAATTATGGTGCCTGCGACTAGTATTTATACTAACTTGCTTCTCTGAACACGAAGCTACTTCCTCTATACAACGGGTCAGCTTCTCGGACGCAGTGGCCTTCGGTAAAAAGTTTGACTCTATACGAGTAGGTATCGTTCTACAACGGTTTGTATCTGTACATTGCCAATATTATTGCCAATACTGATCAGGGGATTTACTCCCGGAATACCTGGTTTGTCTCTCAAAATCGCTGGGCAGATGAAGCTATTATTGGCGTAGCCGATCATCTGTCGAAGATGGAAGCAGCGTTCTCGAGCTTATTGACCCTCGATGTTCTGACACATACATGAATATATGCTGTGCGTCACTCAAATATATATTGATTTCGATTTCTGAATATGAAGTTCTGCTCTCGAGTTGGAAGGTTAGCTCCTCCGAAGGTAAGGCTGTCGTTAAAGTGTTTCACTCTATACCAAGAGGTAACGTGCTACAACGACTTGACGGCCTGCTTTAAAATTCAGACCGTGAATTGAGCTGTCTATTGCCTATAAAGCACATCGCATTTACATCGGGAATGTGTTGTTTCACTTTCGGAATGATACGATATGTGAAGCTATTCTTAAGAGAATAGAGTCGTTAAGACCGGTCGTCTCTCCAAGAAGGTCGGAACGTTCTCTAACGGTTTGACCCTCGATCTTCTAATTCACACATGATGGTATGGTGCCTTTCACAGAAACGTACACTAATTTCTTTCAGTGAACAGGAAACAATACTCACTATGAAGCAGCTGAGGTTCGCGGAAGGTGAGGCCTTCGCAAAGACGTTTGACTTTATAGCAATTGGTACACTTCGTAAACGGCTTGACGCTCTGCTTTAATATTCAAATCGAGAGTTAAGGTATTTGAAGCCAACACTGTAGAGCGCATTTACTCCTGGAATACATGGTTTGACTCTCGGAAATGCAGGATACGTGAAACCATTGACTTAGGCGTTTGTCTCTCACGGAAGGTGGTATCATTCTCGAAAGGTTTGACCATCGACGTTCTGATTCATATATGGAAATATGGTGTACTTCTCCTATAATGTCATTTGTTTCCGTGACCACGAAGAATGACAGGCTACAGCGGATTAGATTCTAGGAAGGTAATGTGTTCGGTAAAGGGAATGACTATATACCAATTGGTGACCTTCTCTAACGGTTTGACTCTGTACTATAATATTCATACACTGAGTTGAGGTGTTTATTACCAATACTGTTATGCGCATTTACTCCTGGAATACATGATTAGCCTCTCGGAATCACAGAATGGCTGCAGCTATTGACTTAGATACGCGACATTCAAAGAAGGTGATAACGTTCTCGAACTGTTTGACACTCGATCTTCCTATTCCTACACGAAATTAAGGTGCCGGTTGCTAAAATGCATACCAATTTTTATCTCATATCACGAATTTATACTGTCGAGGGGGCGGATTATGTTCACGGGGTGTAAGGTCATCCGCAAGACGTTTGACTTTTTACCATGTGGTAACGATCTCAAACGGTTACACGCTCTACTTTAATATTCAGACCTCGAATTGAGGTGTCCATTGCCAATAGTTTACAACGGATTGACTTACGGAGTACCTGGTTTGGCCAGAGGAATAACAGGATACGTGAAGCTATTGCCGTAGCCTATCAAATCCCAAAGATGGTGGCGACGATATCGAACCGTTTGACACCCGATCTTCTAATTCATATATGAAAATAATTTGTGCTCCTGATATAATGTCAACTCATTTGCTTCCCAGAGCACTTTTCATGGCACTCGCTACAGCGGGCCAGTTCTTGGAAGGCAAGGTACCCGCTAAAAAGTATGACTTTATATCATTTGGTAATGTTCTCCGTCGAATTGGGCTATTACTTTAATATTAAAATCGTGAAATAAGGTGTCTATTGCCAATAATGTACAGCAGACTTTCTCCTGGATTACCTGGTTTGACTCTACGGATCACAGGATAGGTGAAGCTATTGACGTAGACGTGCGACTTTCAACGGACGTGCTAACATTCACGAGCAGTTTAACCCTCGATCATCTAATTTGAACATGAAGTTAAGGTGCCCCTAACTAATATGTCTACTATTTTGTTATCGTGTGCACTAAGAAAGACACTGCCATCGGCGGATTGGTCTTCTGAGAAGGAACGGCCTTCGGAAACATATTTGGCCGTGTATGAATATGTAACGGTCTAGAGCGGAGTGGCGCTCTATCTTAATATTCAATCCGTTAATTAAGGGTCCTTTTGCCAATACTTATCACCGCATTTACTCCTGAAATACCTGGCTTTGCTCTCGGATTTACAGTATGATTGAAGATATTGGCATAGCTTACGTCTCACAAGGTTGATCGTGACGCTCGCAAGCGGTTGGACCCTCGATATAGTAATTCATACATGAAATGAATGAGCCTGTCACTAAAATACATACTGACTTGCTTCTCTGAACACGACGTTATTCTCTCGGTACTACGTGTTAGCTTCTCGCAAGGTAAGGCCCTCGGTACAAAGTTTGACTATATACCAACTGGTATCGTTCTACAACGGTTTGCCTCTGAACAATATAATTTATACCGTGAAATATGGAGTCTAATGCTATTACTGTGCTGCCGATTTACTCTCGAAGTACCTGGTTCGACTCAGGGAATCACAGGGTAGTGGAAGCTATTGACTGAAGCATTCATCTCTCAAAGAAGATGGTATCGTACTCCAATTGTTTGACCCTTGATCTATATAGTTCGTACATGAAATTAAGGTGCCCCTCACTGAAATGCCTACCAATTCGCTTCTGCGATCACGAATATATACTCTCGATACCGCAGTTTCGCTTCTCGAATGTAAGGCCTTCTGTGAAATGTTTGATCCTATACCAGCAGGTAGCGTTCTAAAACGGTTGACTGTGTACTTTAGTATTTATACCGTGGAATGGGGTGCCTAATGCAAATACTGTGCGGCTCTCTCAGAATTCCAGGATAGGTGTGCCCACT
>NIJG01001462.1:13613-29866 GCA_002201625.1 Euglossa dilemma
CAGCGGATTATTTTATTGGTGGGTATGGCCTTCGGTAAAGCGTCTGACTTTATAGCAATTGGTAAGGTTCTCAAACGGTTTGACCCTCTATTTTAATATGAAACCGTGATATAAGGTGTCTATTGCCAAAACACTTCAGCGCTCTTACTCGCGGAATACCTCGTTTGACTCACGGAACCACAGGATATGTGAAGCGATTGATGCTGCCGTTCATCTCTCGCACAAGCTGGTAACGTTCTCGTGCGATTTGACCCTATATCTTCAAATTCATAATGAAATTATGGTCCCCGCCATTGAAATGAATACTAATGAGTTTCTCTAAACATGCAGTTATACTCTCGATACGGCGGGTCAGCATCACGGAAGGTAAGGTACTCTGTAAAATGAATGACTTTATGTGAATTGGTAATGTTCCCCAACGGCTTGACTAAATACATTAACAATCATGCCGTGAGTTAAGGTGTCAATTGCCACTTGTACTGAGCGGATTTGTTCCAGGAATACCTGATATGACTCTCGGGAACACTGGATATGTAAAGCTATAGTCATAGCTGTCCGAATATCATTAAATGTGGTAACGGTCACGAACTGATTTACCGTCGATAATCTAACTCATACATGAAATTGAGATGAAATCACGATAATGTATATTAAAGATATTCCCTGAACACAAAGTTGTACTCTCGGTACAGTGGATTAGTTTTTCGGCGGATAAGGTCTTCGGTAAAACAACACGTTTAACTATGTAGCATTTGGTGCCGTTCTCATACTGGGTGACGCTATATTTTAATGTCCAGACCACGAATTGAGGTATCTATTGCCACTACTGTACAGCGCATTCACTCCCGCATTACCTGGTTTGACTCTCGGAAATACGGGATAGGTGAAGCTACTGACTTATGTGTTCGAATATCATAGATGGTGGTTACGGTCACGAACTCGTATACACTCGACGTTCTAATTCATACACGAAATTAAGATTCCATCACTGAAATGTACACTAATGTGTATTTGGCTAAATACGTTGCTATCGTCTCGATATGGCGGGATGGCTTCTCGGACGATAAGCATTCGGTAAAGCGTTTGACTTAATAGCAATTGGTAACGTTCTCATACGTTATGATGCATTATTTTAATATTCAAACCGGGATATAATGTGTCTATTGCCAATACCGTTCTGCGGATTTGATCCTGGAATATCTCGAATGACTTTCTCAATCACAGGACGTATGAAGCTATTGAGTTAGACGTTTGAATCTCCAAGAATGTGGCAACTTTCTCGAACGGTTTGCACTTCATCTCCTTATTAATAATGAAATTATCGTCCCCGTCACTAAAATGAATACTAAGTTGATCCTCTGAATACGAAGTTATACTCTCGATACAGCGGGTTAGCTTCACGGAATGTTATCTCTTCGGTAAAGCGTTTGACTCATTACGAATAGGTAATGCTCTACAATGGTTTAATGCTCTGCCTGAATATTCATACTGTGGAACAAGGTGTCAATTGCCAATACTCTTCAGCGGATTTACTCCGATATTACCTGATTTGACTCTCCGAGTCACAGGATAAGTGAAGCTATTTACCTATCCGTTCGACTGTCAAAGAAGCCATTGTGTCAGCACTTCGAATCTCAAGGAAGGTAGTCAGGTTCCCGTAAGATATGACACTGGAACGTGGAATTCACACATGATATTATGGTGGCTGCCACTAAAATCTATATTAACTTTCTTTTATGAACACGAAGTTGTACTCTCAATACAGCGGGTTATCTTCACGGAATGTAAGGTCTGCGTTAAAATGTTTGGCACTATACGAATGGGTAAATCTATACAACGGTTTGATGGTCTGATTTAATATTCATACCGTGAAATAAGCTCTCTATTGCCAATACTGGTCAGAGGAATAGTCCCGGAAATGCTCGTATGACGCACGGAATCACAGAACAGGAGATGCTATTGAAGGTCCCAACATTCTCGATCGCTTTGTCCTCCGATCATCTAATTCATACATGATATTATGATGCCCGTGACTAAAATGTCTACTAATTTGTTTTGCTGAATACGAACTTATACCCTCGATACAGCGGATTATGTTCTCTAAACGTAAGGTATCATGTAAATAGTTTGTCGCTATGTCAATTGGTAACGTTCACAAACGGTTTTACCCTTTACTTTGATATTCATACCGTGAGTTATGGTGTCTATTGTCAATACCGTTCAGTTGATTTCCTCCTGTAATACCAGGTTTGACTCTACGGAATCACAGAGTAGCTGAATCTATTGACTCAGCCGCTCGACTCCCAAGGAAGGTTATAACGTTCTCGAAAGGATTGATCTTCGAGCTTCCAATTCATACATGAAACTAAGGTTCCCGTTAGTAAAATGTATAATAATTGGTTTCTCCGAACATGATGTTATACCCGCAATACAGCGGGTTTGGCTAGTGGAAAGTATGGTGTCCGGTAGGAAGTTTGTCGTCATACCAATTTGTAAAGTTCTCCTACGGCTTGCCGCTCAACTTTAATATTCATATCGTGAATTATGGTGTCTATTGCCAATACAGTTCAGGGGATTTACTGCCGCGATACCCGATATGTATCACGGAATCACTGGATGGGTGTAGCTATTAACCTAGCCGTTCGTCTCTCAGGTAGTGTGGTAGAGATCTCGAACGGTTTGACCATCGATATTCTAATTCATATATGAGTTTATGGGGCTCATCATTAGAACGTATTATATAATTTGTTCCACTCAACACGATGTTATTCTCTCGGTACGACGGGTTAGCTCCTCGGACGGAAAGGCATTCGGTGAAACGTTTGACTTTATAACATTTAATAACGTTCTCACGCGGTGTGACGCTCTATTTTAATATTCACGGCGAAAATTAAGGAATCAAATGCAAACCCTCTTCAGCGGATTTACTCTCGGATTACCTGCTTGAAAGTCGGAATCGCAGGATTGGCGAATTATATGACTTGGCCGTTCGTCTCTCACAGGAAGTGGTGACGTTTTCGAACAGTTTGATACTCGATCTTCTAATTCGCACATAAAGTTAAGGGTTACGTCACTAACATGTGTAGTAATTTGCTTCCGTGAAAACGTAATTTTACTCTCGATACACCGGGTTCGGTTCTGGGAGGGTAAGGTGTTCGGTAAAAGATTTGACTTTATACCAATAGGTAACGATCTCAAACGGTTTCACGTTCTACTTTAATATTTAAACCCACAATTAAAGTGTGGATTGCCAATAATGTACAGCGGATTTACTACAGGAACTCCAGACTTGACTATCGGAATCACAGGATAGGTAGAGCTTCTGACTTAGCCGTTCGACTCTCACAGAAGGTGATAAGGTTACCGAACGGTTTGATCCTCGAACTTTTATTTCATTCACGAAGATGGGGTGCCCGTCACTGAAATTAAGACTAATTTCTTTCGCGGAACACGAAGTTAAACACTCGTTACAGTGGGTTTGGCACGCGGAAAGTAAAACTTTCGGTAAAATGTTTGACACTATACCAATAGGTAACGCTCCGAACAGCGTTGACGCTCTACTTTAATATTCATACCATGAATTAAAGGGTCCACTGGTAGTACTTCAGTGTGGATTATCTCGTGGAATACCTCGTTCGACTGTCGGAGCGACAGGATCGGTGAAGCTACAGACTTAGCGGTTTCACTCTCAAGGAAGGTTGCATCCGTCTCGAACAGTTTGAATCAGATTTTCTTGTTCATACATGAAATTGAGGTGCTCGTCAGCGAAATGAATACTAACTTGTTATTCTCGACACGAAGCAAGACACTCCCTGGGGCCGGTTATATTCCTGGAAGGTAAGATATTCTGTAAAAAGGAAGACTTTCTGCCAACCTGTAATGGTCACAGACGCTTCGAATATCTACCGTAGTATTCATACCATGAGTCAAGGTGTGTTTCGGCAATACTGTTAGGCAGACGCACTCCTGGAATACCTGGTTTGACTCTGGGAATCACAGGTACGAGGTGCTATTGACATGGCCGATCGAATCTCACCGAACGTAGCAACGTTCGCGAACGGTTTGACACTAGATCTTCCATTCCATATGTAAAATTAAGATGCCCGACATGAATATTTATACTAATTTGTGTCCCTGGTCATGAAGTTATAATGTCAATACGGCGGGTTACCTTACCAGAAAGATAGGTATTCCGTAAAATGTTCGTCTCTATACCAGTAGGTGACGTTCTACAATGGTATGAAACTGTACATTACTATTTATACTGTGAATTAGGGTCTCCATTGCCAATTCTATACAGCTGATATACTGACGGAAATTCTGGTCCGCACTGCAGAATAACAGGATAGGTGAAGCTAGTGACATAGCAGCCTTACTCTCTAAGAAGATGCTAACGATCTCGAAGAGTTTGACTCTCGACTTTGCTATTCATACGTGAAACAGAGGTTTCCGTCTGCTGAAATGTGTACTCATTTCTTTCCGTGGACACTGAGTTAGAATCTCTACACCGGGTAAGGTTCCCGGAAGGTAAGGTATTGTGTAAAAAGTATTACTTTATTTGAATTGATAATGTCTCCGGCGGCTTGATTCAGTACCCTAATATTTATACCGTAAATTATGGTATGTATGGTCAATACTTTTCAGCGGATGTAGTCCCGGAATACCTGGTTTGACTCTCACACGCACAGGATAGCTGAAGCTATAGACTTGGCCGTTCGTATTACAGAGATTGTGGTAACGCTCTCGAACGGTCTGACAACCGATATTCTAATTCATACATGTAATTAATATGCTCGTCGCTAAATCGTAATTTAAGTCGCGCCACTCAACACAGTGTTACACTCTCGATACAGCGAGTCTGTTTTTCGTAGGGTAACTTCTTCGGTAAGACGTTTGACTTTATAGGAATTGGTAACGTTCATAGAAGGTTAGACGCTATAATGTAATAATCAAACCGTGAATTGTGGTGTCTACTGCCAATACTGAACAGCGCAATTACTCCCGGCATATCTGGACTGATATTCGGCGTCACAAGATATGTGAAGCTGGTGGCATTGCCGTTCAACCATCCAAGTAGGTGGAAACGTCATCAAGTGGTTTGACCCTCGACCTTCTACTTCATAAATGGTATTCAGGTGCCCGTTACTGAAATGAATATTAACTTCTTTCTCTGAACACGAAGTTATATTCTCGGTGACGAGGTTGAGGTTCGCAGAAATTAATACCTTCGGTATAACGTTGGACTTTAGACCAAATGGTATCGCTCTCCAACGGTTTGCCGCACTACTGTAATATTCATACCGTGAATTAAGGTGTCTATTTGCAAAACCCTTCAGCGGCCTTATTCCCAGAATACCTGGTTTAACTCTCTGAATCACAGGGTAGGCGAAGTCACTTGCTTAGCCGTTCCTCTCTCACAAAATGTGGTATCGACCTCGAGCGGTTTGATCCACTACCTTTTAACTCATGCATGAAATTAAGGTGCTCGTCACTAAAATGTATACTAATTTGTTCCTCTGAAAACAACGTTATGCTCTCGATTCAGCTGGTTAGGCTTCTCGGAAGGTAAAGCCGTCTGTAAAACCTTTGTCTTTATACTAGTTGTTTACGTTCTACATAATTTGACTCTGTACTTCAATATTCAAACCGTGGATTATGGTGCCAAATGCCAGTACTCGTCAGGGGATTTATTCCTGGAATTCCAGGTTTGACTCTTGGATTCACAGGATAGGTGAAGCTGTAAACTTAGCTGTGCGACTGTCAAGAACGGTAGTAACGTTCTCGAACGCTTTGATTCTCGATCATGATACTCATACACAAACATGTGGTGTTCGTACTAGAATAGGTCTACTAATTTGTTTCCGTGCACATTAAGCAGGGCACTCCCTGCATCGAGTTAGGTTCTCGGAAGGTTTGGTTTTCGGTAAAAGGAATGACTTTATGTGCACCGGTAATGATGATTGACTCTCTACATTAATATTCATACCGTGAATTAAGGTGTCAGTTGCCAACAAACTTCAGCGGTCTTTCTCCCGGATTACCTGATTTGACTCTCGGTATAACAGTATACGTGAAGCAATAGACTTAGCCGTTCGACTTTCAAAGAGGGTGGTAGCGTTCTCGAACGGTTTGATCAGCTATGTTCAAATTCATCCATGTATTTAAGGTGCCGTCATTAAGTTGTATACTAATGTGTTTCCCTTAACACGTAGCTATACCCTCGATTTCGGCGGGATATCGTCTCGAGCGGTATGGCATTCGGAAATGCGTTTGACTTTATAGCAATCAGTAACGTTCTCGCAGAGCTTGACGCTCTACTCTACTATCCAAACCGTGAATTAAGGTGCCTATTGGCAATACTGCTGAGCGGATATACTGCATCTATACCAGGTTTGACTCTTCCAATCACTGGATATTTGAAGCTATTGACTTAGCATTTTTATTTTCGAAATGGTGGTATCGTCCTCGCACGGTTTGTCCCTCGATCGTCCGATTCATACATGCAGATATGCTGTGTCCGTCTGCCAAAATGTGCACTCCTTTGTTCTGGTGAACAATACGCAAGACAATTGCTACACTGTGATGGGTCCTCGAAGGAAAAGCCTTCGGTACAAAGTTTGACTCTATGCCAATTCGTAATGTTCTATAACGGTCTGGTTCTGCACTTTAATAGCTATACCCGGAGGTAGGTTGTATAACGCCAATACTGTAGAGCGCATTTACTCCCAGAATGCCTGGTTTGCCTATCGCAATGACAGGATCAGTGAAGATACAGACTTAGATGTGCGACTCTCAAAAAAGGTGATAACGTTCTCGAACGCATTGACTCGCGTACCTCCTTATTCATCCATGACATTAAGGTGCCAGTCACTAAAATGAACAAACATATTCTTCTATGTACACGTAGTTATGCCCTCGACACTCCGGATTTGGTAATCGGATGGTAAGGCCTTGCGAAAAGGTTTGTCACTGTAACAATAGGTAGTTCTACAAAAGTTTAACGCTCTACTTTAATATTCATACCGTGAATGAACGTATCAAATGGTAATACTGCACTGCGGATTGACTTCTGGAACACATGACCTGACTCTCGGGACCGCATGACAGTTGTACCTACTGACTATGCCGCTCGACTCACAAAGAAGGTGATAACGATTTCCAAAGGATTGACATTCGATCTTACAGTTCATAGATGAAATCAAGGTTCCCGTCATAAAAATGTATACTTATTTCTTTCTCGGAACACGAAGTTATACTCCCGATACGGAGGGTTTGCTTCTCGGGCGGTAATGCTATCTGTAAAATGTTCGACTTTGTAGGATTTGGTAACGTTCTCATACGGTTTGACACACAATCTACTAATTCATACATGAAGTTAAGGTGCTCGTCACTGAAATGAAGACGAATTGCTTTCCCTGAACTAGAAGGTATAGTCTCGATGCAGCGGGTAAGGTTCTTGGAGGGTAAGGTCATCACTAAAACTTTTGACATTATACCAATAGGTAACGTTCTACAAGGGATAGACACTGCACCTAAATATTCATGCCGTGGATTCAGGTGTCCATTGCTAATAGTGTACAATTTGTTGACTCTCGTAATGCCTGGTTTGTCCTTCGGAATCACTGAACAGGTGACACTCCTCACTTATCCGCTCAACCTTCAAAGAAGGCGGTAAAATTCTCGAACAGTTGGACCCTCGATATTCTAATTCATACCTGAAATTATGATGTCAGATACTAAAATGTAAACTAATTTCCGTCTCTGAGTACCATGTTATACTCTCGATCATCGCGCTATGCTTTCGGAGGGTAAGGTTTTCAGCAACACGTTTGTCTTCATACGAATTGATAACGTTCTCAACCAGATCGACGCCCGACCTCCATATTCACATCGTGAATAAAGGTATCCCATTCCATTAATATTCAGTGGACTTACTCCCGGAATACCTGGCGTGTCTCTGGGAATCACAGGACAAGTGCAGCTATTGACTTAGATGTGCCACTCACAATAGAGGTGGTAAGGTTCTCGAATGCTTTGACCCTCGATCTTCCTATTCGTGCATTAAATTAAGGAGCCAGAATCGAAAATGTATACCTACTTATTCCTCTGAGCACGAAGTGTATGCATTCAATACAGCGGGTTCCGTCCTCGGACGTTAAGGCATTCGGCACGAAGTTTGACTATATACAAATTGGTAACGATCTACGACGGTTTGACTCGGTACTTTAATATTTATACCGCGAATTAGGGCGTCTATTGCCAATATTGTCGGCGGACATACTCCAGGAAAACCGGGCATGACTTTCAGAATCACAGGGATGGTGAAGCGATTGGCTTAGCATTTCGACACTCACAGAAGGTGGTATCGTTCACAAACGGATTCACGCCCTACTCTAATATTCAAACCGCGAGCTAAGGTATTCATTATCAATAGTGTACAGCGGATTGACTCCCGGCACACCTGGTTTGCCTATCGTAATTGCAGGGTAGGTGAGGCCACTAACTTAGCCGTGCGACTCTCAAAAAAGGTGGTAACGATCTGGAAGAGTTTGCCTCGCGATCTTCTAAATCATACATAAAGTTAAGGCGACCGTCATTGAAATGAAAACAAATTTCTTTCCCCAATCACCCGGTTATACTGTTGAAACTGCGAATTTGGTTCTCCGTAGGAAACGGCAAATGTAAACTGTTTGAGTTTATTCCAGTTGGCTGTGCTCTCAAATAATTTGACGCTTTTCTTCAATATGCAAACCGTGAATTAACGTGTCTATTGCCAATTCTGTGCAGCATATTTACTACCGGAATATCTCGTTTGATTTTCGGAGTCACAGGATAGGTGAAGCCATTGACTAAGATGTTCGTCTCTCAGAGAAGATGGCGACTTTCTCGAACGGTTTGACCCTCGATCTTCTAATTCATACATGAAGATGAATGAGGTGCCCGTCACTGAAATGGACTCGAATTTCTTTCATTGCACACGGTGTAGTAATCTCTATTCAGCCACGTATATAATCAGAGGGTAAGGCTTTCGGTAAAACGTTTGACTTTATATCAATTAGTATCGTTCTCACACAGTGCGACGCTATATTGTAATATTCAATCCGTGATTTATGATATATATTGCCCATTCTGTACAGCGCATTCACTTGCGGAAAATCTCGTCTGACTTTCTGTGTCAGGGGATGTATGAAGCTACTGACTTAGCCGTTTGAATCTCAAAGATGATTCCACCTTTTCTAACGGTTTGACACTCGATCTTCTAATTCATGCATGAAATGAAGATGCTCATCACCAATATGTATACTATTTCGTGCCTCTGAACACGGTTATGTACTCTCGAACCGGCGGGTTATTTTCTCGGATGGTAAGGCATTCGATAAGACGTTTGACTCTATGGCAATTTGTAATGGTCTCACATGGTGTGACGATCTATTTTAATATTCACTCCGCAAATTACGGTATCTATTGGCAATACTGTGAAGCATATTTGCTCTCAGAATACCTGGTTTGACTCTCAGAATCACAGGATAGGTGAAGATATTGACATAGGCATTCGTATCTCACAGAAGGTGGCAACGGTCTCGACCGTTTTCACCCCCTGTCTTGTAATTTGAAGAAGAAAATGTTGAGCCTGTCTACTAACATGTCTACTAGTTTGTATCTGTGAACATTAAGCAAGGCAATTGCCACAGCGAGTTAGGTTCTCGGATGGCAAGGTATTCCATAAAAAGAATGACATTATTCGAACTGGTAATGCTTCCCGACGGTTTGACTCCCGACTTTAATATGCATACCGTGAAATAAGATGGGTACTGCAAAGTATGTCATCGGAGTTAGTACCGGAGTACCGCAGATGACTCTTGGAACCGTCGTGTAGCTGAAGCGATTGAATTAACCACGCGTCTATCAAAGATGGTTGTGACGTAACCGATCGAATTATTTATTATTCTACCCGCAAATTGAGGTGTCTATTGCCCATGCAGTGCAGCGTATTTATTACCGGGGTACCTGGTTTGGCAATCGGAGTCGCAGGACATGTGGAGTCATTTATTTAGCCGTTCGTCTCTCACAATAGGTGGCAACGTTCTGCAGCTGTTTGATCTTCGATCCTCCAATTCATACATAAAGCTAAGGAGGCCGTCTCTGATATGAATACTAATTTCATTCTCTGAACACGAACTTATTCCTTCGATAAAGGCGTTATGGTTCGCGGAAGGTAAGGCATTCGGTAAAACGTTTCACTTTACACCAATTAGTTACGACCTCAAACGGTTGACGCCCTACTGTAGTATTCAAACCGTGAATAAAGCTGACTAATGCCAATGCTCTTCTGCGGATTTGCGCTCGGATTACCTGGTTTGGATTTCGAGAATACTGGATAGGTGGTGCTACTGACATATGCGTTCGACACTGAAAGAGGGTGGTAACGTTCTCGAACGGTTTGACCATTGATGTTCTAATTCATACATGAAGTTAACTAGTCCGTCACTGAAATGGAATCTAATTTGATTCTCTGAACATGAAGTTGTTTCTCAACATACTGCTGGTTATATGCTCGGAATGTAAGGTATCCGATGAAGAGTACGTCGTTATAGCAAATGGTAGCAATCTCAAACGGTTTGACGATCTGACTTAATGTTCATACTGAAAATTAAGGTGTCTATTGCCAATACTGTTCAGCTGATTTACTCCTGTATTACTCGTCTTGACTCCCGGAATCACAACTATAGGTGAAGCTGCAGACTCAGCTGTTCGACTCTCAAAGAAGGTGGTAACTTTCTGGTAGGGTATTGCCAATAGACACCTTAATTCACGGTTTGGATATTAAAGTAGAGCGTCAAACCGTTTTATAGCGTTGCCAATTTGTATAAAGTCAAACACTTTACCAATAGACTTGCCATCGGAGCAGCTATCCTGCCATTTCCAGAATATGACTTCGTGTTCAGAGACCGAAGATTGCATTCATTTCAGTGCATGGCACATTAACGTCATGTATGAATTGCAAGACTGAGCGCCAAACCGTTGGAGAACGTTACCACCCTCTCTGCGATTCGAACGTATAAGTCAATTGTTCCACCTATCGTATATTCGAAAAGTCTAACAGATAATCCGAGGGTAAATGCGCTGAGGACTATTAGCAATAGGGACCTAAATCCGCGGAATTAATATGCAAATAGAGGGTCACGACGTGTGAGAAAGTAACTAATTGATATAAAGTCAAACGTTTTATCGAATGCCTCACCGCCCGAGAAGCTAACCCGCAGCATCGAGAGTATTGCTACGTGTTTTGGGAAACACATTAGTAAACATTTAAGTGATGGGGAAGCTAATTCCATTATGAATACGAAGACCGAGTGTCAAACCGTTCGAGAAAGATACCAGCTTGTGTGAGAAACAAAGACTATGTAAAAAGCAAGACATATCCTGTGATTTCAAAAGTCAAACCCGTCATTCCGACAGTAAATGCGCTGTACTGTACTGGCAATAGATACCTTAATTCGCGGATTGATTATTAATGTAGAGCGTCACACCTTGTGAGAACGTTACATTTGCTATAAAGTAAAACAGTTAACCGAATGCCTTACCGTCGGAGAAGCTAACCCACCGTATCGAGAGTATTGCTACGAGTTTAGGGAAATGCATTAGTACACAATTTAGTGACAGCAACATTAATTCATGCATGAATTAGATGATCGAGGGTCAAACCGTTCGAGAAAGATACAACCTTCTATGAGAGACGAACGACTACATCAGTTGCTTCACCTATCCAGTGATTCCGAGAGTCAAACCACGTATTCCTGGAATAAACCCCCTGCACTGCATAGGCATTAGACACCCTAATTCACACAATAAATATTACAGTACACAGTCAAACCGTTGTTCAATGATACTCATTTGTGCAGAGTCAAACTTTTTATCGAAGTCCTTACCTTCCGAGAAGCAAACCCGCTGTTTCGAGAGTATGACTTCGTAGTCAGAATAGCAAAATAGTATAAATTTTAGTGACGTGCAACTTAATTTCCTCTATAGATCAGAAGATCCAGTGTCAAGCCGATCGAGAATGTAACCACCTTCCTTGAGAGCCGAACGGCTTATTCAATAGCTCCACATATCTTGTGATTACGAGAGCGAAACCAGTTAATCCGGTAGTAAATCCATTATACAGTATCAGCATTATACACCTTAACTAACGGTCAAATAACAAAGCACCTAGTCAATCCGATGTAGGACGTCACATACAGGTATGGACTCAAACCTTTTATCGAAGGCCTTACCGGCCAAAACCCTAAACCGCTATCGCCAGTGCCTTGCTCAGTGTACTCGGAATCAAATTAGTAGCCACTATAGCAGAAGCACATCTTATTTCCATATATGAATTGCAAAATCGGGAGTCAGACCTTTCGTGAACGATACCACCTTCCTTGAGAATAGAACGGCTAAGTCAGTAGCTCGAGATATCGTGTGTCTCCGAGAGTCATACCAGGTATTCCTCGAGAATATCCACTAATCAGAAATAGCAATAGACACCTCAATTCACGATTTGAATATTAATTCAGACTGTCAAACCATTGTAGAACGCCACCAATTGCTATAAAGTCGACCGTTTTACTGAAGACTTGACACCCCGAAAAAGTAACCAGCTCTATCAAGAGTATAACTTCGTTCCCAGAGATAGAAATTATTCTCCCTCTTAGTGACGGGCACCTTAAATTCATAAATGAATTGTAAGATCGAGTGCCAAACCATTCGACAACGATCCCACCCTCATTGAGAGTCGAACGACTAAGTGACTTGCTTCGTCCATATTTGTGATTCTAAGAGTCCGCTGAACAGTATTGGCAATAAGCACCTTAACATACATTTTGAATATTAAAGTAGAGCGCCACACTGTTTGAGAATGATACTCATTGCTATATTGTCACTCGTTTTACCGATTTCACTTACAATTCGGGAAGCTATCTCGCCGTTTCGAGAGTATAGCTACGTGTATGGGGAAGCACATTAGTATAAAATTTAGTGACGTCTCCTTAAATTCGGGGAGTGATTTAGATGATCGAGGGTCAAATCGTTCGAGGACGTTGCCACCTTCTGATGGAGACGAACGGCTAAGTCAATAGCTTCACCAGTCCTGCTATTCCGAGAGCCATGCCAGGTGCTGCTTGTGTAAATTCGCTGTACACTATTGGCAATGGACACAAAAATTTTCGGTATGAATATTAAAGTATAGCGTCAAACCGACTGAGAATACTATTAATAGGAATGACGTAATACTCTTCAACAGATACTTACCTTCCGAGAATATAACCCGCAGTGTCCTCGGTATAACTTCGTGGTCATTGAACCAATTGGTAAACACTTTAGGGGAGGGCTCGTTAGTTTAATCTATGAATTAGAAGATCCAGTGTCAAACCGTTCGAGATCGTTACCAGCTTCTTTAAGAGTCGAACGACTAAGTCGATAACTTCACCTATCACGCTATTCCGATAGGCAAACTAGGTATTCCGAGAATCAATCAGCTTTACACTATTGGCAACGGAAACTTTAGTCCACGGTTTAAACATTAAATTACATAGTCATACACATGTAGAACGTTCCATATTGTTACAAAGTCAAACGTTTTGCCGAAAGCCTTACCGCCCGCGAAGCTAGTCCGCCATATCGAGAGTATAACTTCGTGTTTAGTGAAACACATAAGTACCCACTTCAGTTACGGTACCTCAAATACGAGTACGAATTAGAATATCGATGGTTGAACAGTTAGAGAACGTTTGCACCGTCTTTGAGAGTCGAACAGCTAGGTCAAATGCATCGCCTATCCTGTGAAAAGAAGATTAAATCCAGGTATTCTAGGAGTAAGTCCGCTGAAGATTATTGGCAATGGAGACATTAATTCACGGTTTCAATCCTAAAGTAGAGCGTGAAAGCCTTTTAGAGCGTTGCCAATTGGTATAAAGTCAAACACTTTATCGATGGCCTTACCCTCGGGGATGCAAACAAGGCGTTTCGAGAGTATAAGTTCGTGTTCACAAAAAGAAATAAGTATTCATTTCAGTGACTGGCACCTTAACTTCATGAACTAATTAGAAGGCCGACGGTCAAACCGCTCCAGAACGTTGTCACCTTCTGCGAGAAACGAACGGCTCAATCAATAGCTACACCTGTCCTGTGATTCCGAAGGTCCGACCAGGTATTCCGGGAGTAAATCCACAGTCCATTATAGCTGGTGGACACGTTAGTTCACGGTATGAATGTGATTGTAGGGCGTTAAACCATTGTAGAACTTTACATATTGATATAGTGAGAAACCATTACCCAAGGCATGAACATCCCATGCCCTAACCCGTTGTAGAGAGTGCCATGCTTATTGTTCATGGAAACAAATTAGTAGACAATTTTGCAAACGGAGGCCTTATTTTTATGTATGACTAGACAAACCGAGAGTCAAACCGTTGTAGAACTTTACCACCTATTTTAAAGTCGAACGGCTAAGTCACATATCCTGTGTTTCTGAGAACCAAACCAGGTATTGCTGGAGTAAACTCGCTGAACAGCATAGGCAATAGACACCTTTATTCACTGTTTCAATGTTACAGTAGATTGCCAAGCCGTTTGAGAACGTTACTAATTGCTATAAAGTCAAACGTTCTTCTGAAACCCTTACCGTGCGAGAATCTGATCCGCCGTATCGATAGTATAACATCGTGTCTAGATAAACACACTAGTATACATTTTGGCAGGCGGACACCTTCTTTTCATGTGTGAATAGAATAATCGGGAGTCAAACCGTTCGAGATCGATCCCACCTTCTTTAAGTGTCGTACGGCTTAGTCAATAACTTCACCTCTCCTGTGATACCGAGAACCAAACCAGGTATGCCGGGTTTAATTCCACGGAGCAGTTTTGGCCCTAGATACCTTAATTGACGGATTGAATATAAAAGTTGAGCGTGAAACGGCTTGCGAACGTTACCAGGTGGAATAAAGTCAAAATTTCTTCTGAAGACCCAGCCATACGAGAAACTAATCCGCTGCATCGAGAGCATAACTTCGTGTACGGGGAAGAAAGTTATTCTAAATCTAAGTGACAGGCACCATAATTTCATGTATTATATAGAAGATCGAGGGTTAATGTCGTTAGCGAACGATATCACCGTCTTAGCGAGTCGATGGGCAAAGTCAATAGCTTCACCCATACTGTGACTCCGACAGTCAAACCTGGCTTTCCGGGAGTATATTCGCCGACAAGTATTGGCAATATACTCCTGTACTCCTATACTCCTGTAACTTAGTTCACGGTATTAATGCTAATGCAGATCGTCTAACCGATGAAGAACGTTACTTACTCGCATAGCGTCAAACCTGCTACTGAAAGCCTTCCCCTCCGAGCAGCTATCGCGCCGTATTGAAAGCATAACTACGTATTGGGGGAAACACATTTGTATACATTTTTGAGGCGGACACCATAATTTCGTTCATGAATTAGAAGATCGGGTTTCAAACCGGTCCAGAGCTTTACCACTTTCGCTGAGAGTTGAACGGCTAAGTCGATTGCGACACCTATCCTGTGATTCCCAGAGACTAACGCAGTATTCCGCGAGTAAATCCGCTCAACATTTTTGCAATATACACCTTTATTCATCGTATGAATATTAAAGTGAAGACTCAAACCGTCGAAGAAATTTACCTATTCGTATAAAGTCAGTATTCTTACCGAATACCATACCATAAGACAACCTAAACCGCTGAAGCGAGTGCCTTACTTTTGCTGCCGTGCAGCACATTTTTGTGTATAAGTATCTGCATGGAGAGTCACACCGTTACAGAAAGGTACCACCTTCTTTGGGAGTCGAAACGCTAAAATAATAGGGAGTGAATCTGTTGAACAGTATTGGCAATAGACCCCATATTTCTCGATTTAAATACTGAAGTAGAGCGTAAAACCGTTTGAGAGCTTTACAAAATTGGTATAGGGTGAACCATTTTACCGATGGCCTTACCTTCCAAGTATCTAACCCGCTGTAGCGAGTGATATGTTTAGTGATCACGGAAACAAATTAGTAATCATTTTTGCAGACGGAAGCGCTCTATTCGTGTATAAATAGAAAAATCGACAGTCTTGCAGTTCGGAAACGCTACCACCTTCTTTGACAATGGAACAGCTATGTCAAAAGCTTCACGTACCCTGTGCTTCCCAAAATCATAGCAGGTGTGCCCGGAGTAAATCTGCTGAACAGTATTGACAATAGGCACCGT
>NIJG01001464.1:11980-24506 GCA_002201625.1 Euglossa dilemma
CGGACTGAATATTAGAATAGAGCGTTACACCGTGCGAGAGCGTTACAATTGCCGTAAAGTCAAAAGTTTTACTGATGACCTTGCCCTCCGACAAAATAACGTGCTGTGTCGAGAGTATGAAACGGTGCTCAGAGGAACAAGTTAGTACACATGTTAGTCCCCTGCCCCTCAATTTCATGTGCAGAGTAGAAGATTGGGCGTCAAACCGTTCCGGAAACCTACCACATTCTTCGAGAATCGAACAGCGAAGTCAATAGCTTCATTCATCCCGTGATCCCGAGAGGCAACCGCGGAAAACCAAGAGTAAGTCCGCTGAAGAGTATCGGCAATTGACACATTAATTCTAGGTTTTAATGTACTAGTAGAGCGTCGATCCGTTTGTGAATGTCACCAATTGCTACAAAGTCAAACGTACTGCCGTAGGCCGTACCTTCGCGCAAAACTTACCCGCTTCAGTGAGAGTATAACTTCGAGTTCACAGAAAGAAATTGGTATTCATTTCAGTGACGGGCACGTTAACTTCATGTTTGAATTAGAACATCGAGTGTCAAACCGTTTGAGAACGTTGTCAATAGCTATGAAGTCAAACGCTACACCGAAGACCATACCCTCCGAAAAACTGACCCGCTGTACCGAGGAGTATAACTTCGTGATTAGGGAAACAAATCAGTAAACATTACAGTAACGGGCACCTTAATTTCATGTATGAATTTATAGATCGAGTGCCAAACCGTTGGATAACGATACCACCTTCATTGTGAGCCAAATGGCTAAGTCAATATCTTCATCTACCCTGTAATTCCAAGGGTCAAACCATGCACTCCAGGACTAATTACGCTGAACGATTTTGGCAAAAGAAACCTGAATTCGGGGTATGAATAATAAAGTAGATAGTCAAACCGTGGGAGATCGATACGAACAGTTATAGAGTCATACTTTTTATCGAAGACCTTAATTTCTGAGAAGCCAATGCGCCGAAGTGTGTGTGTTGCTTACTGTAAACGGAAACAAGGTAGTATTCAATGGAGTGACGGTCACGTTATTTTCATGTATGAATAGAATAATGGGGCGTCAAACAGTTCGAGACCATTCTCACCTTCTTTGGGAATCGAACGACAAAGTCAATAGCTTCACCCATCCTGAGACACTTAGAGCCAAGCTAATTATTCCTAGAGTAAAGCCACCGTTCATCATTGTCGTTATCCACCCTATTTCAGACTATAGATATTAAGTCACAGAGTCAAACCGATGTAGAACGTTACGCATTGGTATATATACAGTCAAACCTTTCCCGAAGGCCTTACCTGCCGTGAAGATAACCCTCTGTATTGAGAGCATAACTTCCTGTTCAGAGAAGGAAATTAGTATGCATTTTAGTCACGGGCACCCTAGTCTCTCGTATGAATTAGAATATCCAAGTTCAAAACGTTCGAGAACGTTACCACCATCTTAGAGAGTTGATCCGCCAAATCAGTAGCCTCACCTATCCTGTGATCCAGAAAGCCAAACGAGATGTTCCGGAAGTAAATGAGCTGTACAGTATTGGCAATAGATATCTTACTTCGCGGACTGAATATTAAAATAGAGCGTTGCACCGTGTAAGAGCGTTACAATTGCTGTAAACTCAAAAATTTTTGCGAATGCCTTTCCGTCCGAGAAGCTAACCCGCCGTATCGAGAGTATAGTTTCGTGTTTAGAGAGACACATTAGTATACAATTTAGTGACAGCACCTAAAATATATGTATGAATTAGAATGTCAAGAGACAAAGCGTTCGAGAATGTTATCTCCTGTGAGTGACGAACGGCTATCTCAATGGCTTCACCTGTCCTGTGATTCCGAGAGTCAAACCAGGTATATCTGGGGTAAATCCTCTCTACTGTAATGGCAATGGACACACAAATTCACGGTATGGATATTAAAGTGGAGATTCAAGCCGATAGAGGACGATACAACTTGGAATGGAGTCAAACCTTTTGCCGAAAGTCTTGCCTTGCGAGTATGTAACCCGCTGTAGCGAGATACTAGCTTAATGATCACCTAGACAATTAAGTGCGCATTGTAGCATATGTAACGACTTAATTTTATATACGAATACGCAGATCGAGAGTTAATCAGTTCGAGAACGTTACCGACAATCTTGAGATCCGCACAGCTATGTCAGTATCTCCACGTAGCCTATGACCCTGAGAATTAAATCAGGTATTCCGGAAGAAAATCCGCTGAATAGTNCAATCTTGAGATCCGCACAGCTATGTCAGTATCTCCACGTAGCCTATGACCCTGAGAATTAAATCAGGTATTCCGGAAGAAAATCCGCTGAATAGTATTGGCAAGGGACACAATATTTCACGGCATAAGTATTAAAGTACAGCGTCAGACACTTGTAAAACGTTACGCATTGGTATAGCTTCTATCTCTTCACCGAACGGCGTACCTTCCGAGAAGCTAAACTGCTGCACCGATAGTATTACTTTGTGTTCCGAGGCGCAAACTAGAATCCATTTTAGCGACGGGCACCTTAATTTCATGTTTGAATGAGAAGATAGAGGTACAAACAGTTCGAGAACATTACCACCTTCATTCCGGTTTTTACGGCCAAATCAATAGCTTCACTTATCCTGTTATTCCGAGCGACAAACCGCGAGCGGACATTTTTGTGTATAAATATCAACATCGAGAGTCCAAGCGTTCGAGAACATTATCTACTTCCTTGAGTGTCATACAGCTAAGTCAATCGCTTCAAACGTCCTGTGATTGCGAAAGTCAATCCAGGTATTACGGGTGGAAGTCTAATGAATAGTATTGACAACAGACACCTTATTTCACGGTATCAATATTAAAGTAGTGCGACAAACCGTTTGAGAGCGTTTCCTTTTGGCATTAAGTCAAACGTTTTACCGAAGAACTTACCCACCCTGAACCTGACCCTCTGTATCGAGAGTATAATTTCGTGTTCAGTGAAACAAATTGGTACACATGTTAGTTACGGCCACATTAATTTCATGTATAAATTAGATGATCGAGAGTCAAACCGTCAAAGAAAGTTTCCGCCCTTCTTGTGTGTCGCACGGCTATGTCAGCAGCTTCACCTATCCCGTGATTCCAAGAGTCATATCAAGTAATACGGGAATAAATACGCAGAAAAGTATTAACTATTTACACCTTAATTCACGGTATGAATATTAATATAGGGAGAGAAACCGTCGGAGAACATTACCAATTCCAATAAAGTCAATTCTTTTACTGAATATATTACCGTCCCAGAACCTAGCCGACGGTATCGAGAGTATGACTTCGGGTTCAGAGAAGCAATTTTATTCCCAATTTTGTCAGGGGCACCTTAATTTCATGTATGAATAAGTAGATAGGAGGACAAACAGTTCGAGAGCAATGCCACCCTCTATGAGATTCGAGTGACTAAGTCAATAGCTTCAGCTATGCAGTGATGCGGAGAGTCAAAGCAGGTATTCCTGGAGTAACTCCGCTGAACAGTGTTGGCAATAGACTCTTTAATTCACTGTCTGAATATTAAAACAGAGCGTCAAACTGTTTGGGAACGACACCAAATACTATACAGTCAAACGCTTTTACGAAGACCTTACCCACCGAAGAACAAACCAGCTGTAGCGAGGGTATAACTTCGTGTTCAGTGAAACGCATTAGTATACATTTCTGAGAAGGGCCATCAATTTTATGTATGAAAAGGAATATCGGGCGTCAAATCGTTGGGAACCTTGAGCATCTTCCTTGGGACTCGAACGGCTTAGTCAGTAGACTCACCTATCCTGTGACATCCAGTGCGAAGCCAGATATTCCGGGAGTATATCCGGTGATAAATATTAGCAATTGGACCCCTAATTCACAGTTTTAATATTAAGGTTGTGCGTCAGACCGTTGTGACGCCAGCCAAACTCCAGCTGACGCATCACTAGACGCATCGCCCAGAGGGCAACCGCAGCAAAACCAGCCAAGACCAGACGACACGTTGCTAGAAACCGCTTACCCAAACAAAAAATGTGACGCGAGCCAAACTCCAGCCGACGCATCACTAGACGCTTCGCCCAGACAGCAACCGTAGCAAAACCAGCCAAGACCAGACGACACGTGGCAAGAAACCGCTTACCCAACCATAAAATTATGGTATAAAAACCGAGCACAAACGAATAAAACAGTTTATATATTATACCTCAAACGGAACGTTTCCGCATTCGTATACCTATCCAGAACGTCTACTTTAAATATTTAAACTCGTTCAACATCGATATTACACTTATTTTACGAAATAAGTCTTCATATAAGAAGCATAGTTTCTTTTAGGAAGGGGGCTCTTCCACCAAGGTTGGAGACCCGCCCATTTATATTTCATTTCAACACTGGGCACGTATTTATCCGTGACACCGTTGTATAACAATACAAATAGGTGTAGGGTCAAACTTCTTACAGAATGCCTTACTCTCCGAAAAACTATCCCGCTGTATTGAGAGTATAACGCCATGATCAGAGGTAGAAACTCGTATACATTTTAGTGACGAGCACCTTAATTTCATGTTTCAATTAAAAGGTCGAGGGACAAACCGTTCGATAAAGTCCCCACCTTCTTTTTGAGACGAGCGTCAAATACGACACCTACGCTAATCCTGCGATTTCGAAAGTTAAATCGGATAGTCCGGGAGTAAATTCGCTATACAGTATTCGCAATAGACAGCTCAATTCACGGTTTGATTTCTAAATCAGGCCGTGAAGCAGTTGTACAACGCTACCTATTCGTGTATGGTTAAACTTCTCACTGAATGCTGTACCATCCGAAAAACTGATCAACTGTATCGACAGTATAACTACGTGTTCTGAGAAACTAATTATTATACATTTCAGTCACTGTCACCATAATTTCATATACGAATTATAATGTCGGGGGTCAAACCGTCCGAGAACGTTACCTCCTTCTTTAAGCGTCGAACAGTAAAGCCAATGGCTAAACGTATCTTGTGATACCGAGAGTCCTATCTGGTATTGCAGAAGCAAAGCCACTGAAAAGTAGTGGCAATGGACAACTTACTTCACGGTATGGATATTATAGTAGAGATTCGTGCCGATGAAGAACGTCACATCTTGGAATAGGGTCTATCATTTTACAGTATACCTTGTCTTGCGAGAAGGAAACCCGCTGTGGCGAGAGAATATCCTAGTGTCCACTTTAAAAAACAGGAGGCATTGTAGCAGATGGACGACGTAATTTCGTGTATGAATAAGCAGATAGGTAGTCAAATCGCTCGAGACGGTTGGAACCTGCTTTGAGAGTCAAAGGCCTATCTTCTATTTCCGAGAATCAAACCAGGTGTTCCGGGAGTAAATCAAGTGAACGGTATTGGCAACTGGCACCTTACATGACGGTATGGATACTGAAGTAGAGACTCAAGCAGATGGAGAACGCTACAACATGGAATAGAGTCAATCTTTTAATCGAAGATCTTACGATCCGAGATCCAATCACGCTGTATCGAGAGAATTACTTCGTGCTCAGAGAAACACATTAGTATACATTTCAGCGACTGGGACCTTAACTTTATCTATGAATTAGGAGATCGGAATGCTGACTGCTTCATAACGTTACCACCCTCTTTGTGGGTCGAACGGCTAAGTCAATAGCTTTACCTAACCTTTGATTCCGAGGGACGAGCCATGTATGCCGGGAGTAAGGGCGCTGACCTGGATTGGCAAAAGACGCTTAATTAACGGTATAAATAAGGAAGAAGAGAGTGAAACCGTGGAAGAATAATAAGATTTCATCTAAAGTAATTTTTTATACCGAACACCTTCCTTTCCGTGAACCTTACCCGCTGTATCGAGAGAATGACTTCGTCTTCAGAGAAGTAAATTAGTACACATTTAATGATGGCACCGTAATTTCATGTATGAGTTAGAAGATCGAGTGTCAAAGCGTTTGAGAACGATCCCACCTTCTTTGAGTACAGAGCGGCTAAGTCAATGGCTTCTCCTATTCTGTTATTCCGATAGTCAAACGATGTATTCCGTTAGTTATCCCGTTATGCACTATTGCCAATGGACACCTTAATTCACGATTTGAATACTAAAGAACAGACTCCAACTCCTTTCGAACGTTATCTATTTTATAATGTCAAACGTTCTTCCGAAGACCTTCCCCACCGAGAACCTAACACGATGTATCGAGAGTATATTTTCGGGTTCAGAGATACAAACTAGTATGCGTTGTAGTGACGGGTACCTTAATTTCATATATACATGAGAAAATCGATAGACAAACCTTTCCAGAAAGTTATCACCTTCATTGAAAAATCGCACAACTTACACAATAGATTCACCTATCCCGTGATTCCGAGAGTCAAACCAGTTACTCCGGGAGCAAATTCCCTGTGCACTATTGGCAGTAGACACCATAAACCACGGTTCCAATCTTAAAATAGAGCGCCACTCCGTTTGAGAAAGTTACTAATTGCTATAAAGTCAAACGTTTTACCGAAGACCATACCCGCCGAAAAACGAACCAGCTGTTTCGAGGAAGTAACTTCGGGTTCCGAAAAAGAATTAGTATTTATTTCGGTGTCGGGCACTATAACTTCATGTCGGAATTAGAAGGTCTAGTGTCAAACTGTCCGAGAATGTTACCCCGTGCTTTGAGAGTCGCACTTTTATGTCAACAGCCTCACCAATCCTGTAATTCAGAGAGTCAGGCGAGGTACTACGGGACTAAATGCCATGTACAGCATTGTCAAGCAATAGTCGCCATAGTTTAGGGTATGAATATTAATGCAGACGGTCAAACCGGTAGAGGAGGTTACCCATTCATATACAGTCAAACCTTTTACAGCAGGTCCAACATTCTGAGAATACAACATGCAGTATCGAGAGTATTTCTTGGTGGTGAGAGAAACAGATTAATATCCATTTTAGTGGTAGGCTTCTTAGTTTCATGTATGAATTACAAGATCGAGAGTCAAACCGTTTGAGGATGTTATCATCTGCTATGGATTCGAATATTATACAGAAGATCTAGACTTCCGTGAAACAACACCCGCTGTAGCGAGAGCATAAATTCGTGTTCAGAGAAATCCCCAGATAATTAGGGAGTAAATGCGCTGTACAGTTTTCGCAATAGACATCTCAATTCACGGTTCGAATATTAAAGCAGGCCGTCAAGCCGCTGTATATCACTACCTATAGATATATGGTTGAATTACTTGTAGAATGCTTTACCCTCCGAAAAACTAACCCGCTGCATCGAGAATACATCGCCATGTTCAGAGGTACAAACTATTACACATTTTAATGGCGAGCACCATAATTTCATGTAGGAATTCGAAGATAGAACGTCAAACCGTTCGAGAACGTTACCACCTTCTGTGAAAGAAGAACGTCTGTGTCAATAGCTTCACCTATCCTGCGATTCCAAGAGCCCAGCCAGGGTTTCCGGGTGTGAACAACCTGAAAAGCATCGGCAAATATCACCTTAATTCACGGTATAAATAAGAAACTAGCGAGTCAATCCGTGGACGAACAATAAAAATTCATATAATGTCATTCTTTTTACCAAATACACTACCACCCAAGAACATAACTCAACATAACTTAATCGAGGGTTAAACCGTGCGAGATCGTTACCACCTTCCTCGAGAGTCCAACTGCTGAATCAGTAGATACACCAGTCCTGTGATTCCGTGTGCCAGACCACGTATTCCGGGAGTGAATCCACAGTGCAGCATTACCAATGGACACGTTCATTCACGGTACGAATATTAAAGTGGAGTGTCAAATCCTTGTCGAACGTTACCTACTGGTATGGCGTTATACTTTTTACCGAAAACCGTACCCTCCGATATCCGAACCTGCTGCATCCACATTCTAAATTCCTGATCAGGGAAAAAAACTATTCTTTTTAGTGTCGCGCACCTTAATTTCACGCACGAATCAGATGATCATGGGTCGAACCGCTCGAGAAAATTACCACCTTCTATGATAGACGAACGGCTACGTCAGTAGCATCACCTATTCTGCAATTCCGAGAGTCAAACCACGTTTTCATGGAGTAAATCCACAGTGCAGTACAGCCGATGGACACGATAGGTCAGGGTGTGAATATTAAATTATGGCGCCAAACCTTTGCTGAACGTTACCTATTGATATTGTGTCAAACCTATATCGATGGCCTTAACATCCTAAATCCTAACCCGTCGAAGAGAGTAGCTTACATAATGTTCATGGATACAAATTAATAGACATTTTAGCAGACGGACAGCGTATTTTTATGTAAGACTAGCAAAACACAGAGTCATGCCGCTCGAGAACGTTACCACCTACTTTGACAGTCCAACTGCTACGTCAATTGCATCATATATCATGAGATTCCGACTGTCAAACCAGGTATACCGGTAGCATATCCGCCGTAAACGAGTGGCATTATACACCCTATATCACGGTGTAAGTATTAAAGTACAGAGTCAAACCGCTGTAGGTCGATACGGGTCAACCAATAACTTCCCCTATCCTGTGGTTCCGATGGACAAATCTGGAATCCGGCCGTAAATCCGCTGCAGCGTATTGCCAATAGACACATTAATTCACGGCATGAATATTAAAGCAGGCCGTCAACCCGCTGTAGAGCGGTACCCACTGGTATAGATGCAAACCCTTTACCGGAAGCCTTTCCTGCGGTGAATCTCACTACCCGTATCGAGATTATAAAATCGTGTTCAGTGGAAAATATTACTATGAGTTTCAGTGACGGGCCCCTTAATTCCATGATGGAAATTGGAAGGTCAAGTATCAGACCGATCGAGAACGTTACTACGATATTGTAGAATCGAACGGCAGAGTGAATAGCCTCACCGAGGATTCCGAGGATCTGGACAGGTATTACGGGAGTAAGTTCGCTGAACCGTACTGGCGTCAGACACTCAACACATGGTTTGAATATTTAAGTCGAGCAACTATCCGCTTGAGAACGATACCAATTTGTATAAAGTTATACGTCTTTTAGAAGACCTTACCTTCCGACAAAGTAATCCGCTGCATCGAGAGTGTAACTCCGTTTCGAGAGAAGGAAGTTAGTATTCATTTCAGTGACGGGCACCTTAACTTCATGTATGAATTACAAAATCTATAGTCAAACAGTTCGAGAACGATATCACCTTCCTTCAGAATCGAACTGCTAAGTCAACGGCTTCATATATCCTGTGATTGCGAAAGTCAAACAACATACTCCGCCAGTGAATGCACAGTGGAGTATTGGTAATGGACACCTTAACTCACAGTTCGAATATTAATGCAGGCCGTCAAAGCGCCAGTGAATATCACCTATTTGCGTAAAGTATTTCTCCTTACCTAATACGTAACTTCGCGAGAAGGTAACCCGCTAGATCGAGACCATAACACCGTGTTCAGAGATGCAATGGAGTTTGCATTATGGAGAAGGGCACCTTAATGTCATGTACCAAATATAAGGTCGGGTGTTAAAACGTTCCAGATCGTAACTACCTTCTTTTGAGAGTGGCGTAGCAATGTCAATAGCTTCACATTTCTTGATATTCCGAGTGACAATCCAGATATACTCGGAGTAAATTCACTGAACAGTTCTGCGATAGACACCATAATACAAGGTATGAATATTGAAGTAGAGAGTCAAGCCGATGGAGAATATTACCAATTTGTATAAAGCCATTTTTTTACCGAATACCGTACCTTACGAGAACATAACGCGCTTTAGAGATTCCCGTGCTTAATGATCAAGGAAACAGATTAGTACACATTTGAGTTGTCGGACATGTAATTTTCATGTATGAATGACAAAATTGGCAGGTAAACCGTTTGTGAATGTTTTCCTCTTCTTTGAGATCCGAACGGCTATGTTAATAGCTTCATCTTTCCTGTGATTCCGAAGGTCAAAGCAGGTATTCCGGGTGTAGGCCCGCTTGAACGGTATTGGCAATAGACAGCTTATATCGCGATATGAATATTAAGGTATAGCGTCAAACGGATAGAGAGCTTTATCTATTAGTTTAGAGTCAAACTATTTACCGAAGGTGTTACCGTACGTGAAATCTATCACGCCATATTGCGTGTCTTGCTTGGAGTTGGCGGAATCAAGTTAGCAGAAATTATAACAGACGGGCACAATATTTTCATGCATGAATAGAAAACTCAAGACTCAAACCGTTCGAGAGCGTTACCACCATCTTTCAGAATCATACGGCCAAGTCAGTAGCTTCAAGCGTCCTGTGATTCCGAGTGACAAACCAGGTATTCCGGGAGTAAATACGCTGACAGTACTGGCAATAGTATTGGCCATGTACAGAGTCAATCCGTTGTAGAAGGTTACCTACTGGTAGGGTGGTTCACCTATCCTGTGATTCCGACAGGTAAACCAGTCACTCCAGAAGTGAATCAGCTGAATAGTATTGGCAATAGACACATTAATTCACTGTATGAATATTAATGTAGAAGGTCAATCCGTCGGGGATCAGTAACAATTGGTATAATGTCCTTCTTTTTCAGAGTACCTTACCTTCCATAAACATAACCAGCTGTATCGTGTGTACGTCTTCGTGATCAACGAAACATATAAGAATACATTTTAATCACTGGCTCCTTATTTGCATACATGAATAGGAAGATCATGAGTAAAACCTTTCGAGAACGATAGAAATTTGTACAAAGTCAAACATTTTACCGAACATCTTGCCCTCTGAGGGAAAACCCCGTTGTATCGAGAGTATAACTTCGTGTTCGGAGAAATAAATTAGTATCAATTTCAATGCTGAACAGCTCAACTTCATGTATGAATTAGAAGATCTAGGGTCAATCCGTTCCAGAACGTTCTCGAACGCCTGACTCAATAGGTTCACCTATTCCTGTGATGCCGAGAGTCGAATCTGGTATTCCAGGCGTAAATCCGCTAAACAATATTGGCAAGAGACACCCTACTCACTACGTGAGTATTAAACTAGAAGGTCAATCCGTCGGAGAACATTACCAATTGGTATAGAGTCATTCTTCTTAACGAATACATTATCTTCCGAGATCTTAACCCGCCGCTGCGAGTGTCATGTTTACTGCTCATCGAAACCAATTAGTAGACATTACATCACAGGCAGACCTTATTTTCATATATGAATTAGAAAATCGAGTGTCGAATCGCTCAGGAACATTGCCACCTTCAATGAGAAGCGAACGGATACGTCAATAGCTTCACCTAGCCTGCTCTTCCGAGAGTCAGACCACGTATTCCGGAAGTAAACACGCTGAACAGTATTGGTAATAGAGACCTCATCCTGCGGTATGAAAATTAAAGTACATGCCTTAACCGTTGGAGAAATTTAGCAATTGCTATAAAGTCAGCGTTTTACCAACTACCTTACCTTCCGAGAACATTCCGCACTGCACCGAGAGTGTTGCTTCATGTTCGCGAATACAAACTAGTTGATATTTTAGCATGCGGAAGCCCTATATTCATGTACGTACAGAAAAGTCGACAGGAAAAGCGTTCGAGACCGTTTCCACATTTCTTGACAGTCGCACAGCTAAGTCAGTAGCTATACCTATCCTGTGATTCCGACAATCAAGCCTGGTAATCCGAAAGTAAATCCGCTGAAGGGTATTGGCAATGGGCACCTTCATTCACGGTATGAATATTAAAGCAGAGCGTCATCCCGTTGTAGAACGTCTTCCAATGGTATAGAGACAAACCTTTCACCCAAAGCCTTTCCTTCCCAGGAGTAAACCCGCCATATTGGAAGTATGACTTCGTGATCATAGAAAGACATTAGTATACATTTAAGTCATGGGCATCATTAGTTCATGTATGAATTAGGAGATAGGGTGTCAAATCTTTCCAGAATGATTCAGCCTTCTTGGAGAAACGAACAACGAAGTGAATAGCTTGAGCTATGATCAGATTACGAGGGTCAAACCGGGTATTGCGGGAGTGAGTCGGCTGTACAATATTGGCATCATACACTGTATTTTGCGGTATAAATATTATAGTCCAGAATCACACTGTTATAGATCGTTACCTATTGCAATGCTGTCAAACTGTTTACCGAAGGCACTCCTTTCGGAGAAGATAACCCGCTGTATGGAGGGTATAACTTCATGTTCCGACGGGCAAATCGGAAAACACTTTATTGACGGGGACCTTAATTTCATTATGCATAAGAATATCGAGTGTCAAACCTTTCGAGAAAGGTACCACCTTCTGAGATAGACGAACAGCTACGTCAATAGCTTTACAAATCCTGCGATACCGAGAGCCATGCCAGGTATTCCTGGAGTAACTCCGCTGATTAGTATCGGCAATAAACACCATAATACGCGGTTTGAATATTAAATTACAGCGCCAAACCGTTCGGGATCGTTAGCAATAGCTATAAAGTCAAACGCATTACAATATACCTTACCCTCCGAAAAATTTTACCCGTTGTATCCGGAGTGTATCTTTGTCTCCAGAGAAGAAATTAGTAATCATTTCAGTGACGGGCACCGTAAATTCATAT
>NIJG01001464.1:26495-38455 GCA_002201625.1 Euglossa dilemma
CTGTTTACCGAAGGCACTCCTTTCGGAGAAGATAACCCGCTGTATGGAGGGTATAACTTCATGTTCCGACGGGCAAATCGGAAAACACTTTATTGACGGGGACCTTAATTTCATTATGCATAAGAATATCGAGTGTCAAACCTTTCGAGAAAGGTACCACCTTCTGAGAGAGACGAACAGCTACGTCAATAGCTTTACAAATCCTGCGATACCGAGAGACATGCCAGGTATTCCTGGAGTAACTCCGCTGATTAGTATCGGCAATAAACACCATAATACGCGGTTTGAATATTAAATTACAGCGCCAAACCGTTCGGGATCGTTAGCAATAGCTATAAAGTCAAACGCATTACAATATACCTTACCCTCCGAAAAATTTTACCCGTTGTATCCGGAGTGTATCTTTGTCTCCAGAGAAGAAATTAGTAATCATTTCAGTGACGGGCACCGTAAATTCATATCTTCAGAACAGTATAGGAAACAGGCTGCTTAATTCACGGTATGAGTATTAAAGCAGACCGACATACTGGTGAAGAACTGTATCTATTGCTATAGAGTCTATCATTTCACCGATGCCGTACCTCCCCAGTATCAGACTCGCTGCAACGAGAGTATAACTTCGCTTCCAGATAATGAAATTACTATACATTTTAGTGACGGGCACCTAAACTTCATATATGAATTATGAGGTCGAGTGTCAAACCGTTCATAACCGTTACCACCATCCTTGAGAGTGGAACGGCTACGTCAATAGCTTCACCTATCCCGTGATTCCGAGTGTCAAACCAGATATTGCGGGAGTTAGTCTACTGAAAACTATTGACAATAGACACATTAATTCGCAGTATGAATAATAAAGTGGAGAGTCAAACCATCGGAGAGCATTTCGAATTGGTATATAGTAATTCTTTTTATCGAATACATTACCTTCCTAGAACCTAACCCGCTGTAGCGAGTGTTATGCTTAGGGGTCACTGAAACAAATTATCAGGCAATATGTCAGAAGCAGACCTTATATTGATATATGAATTAGACCATCTAATGTTAAACCGGTCGAGACCGTTACCACCATCTTTCAGTGTCGACGGCTGAGTGACTTGCTTTACCTATAGTTGTGATTCCGGTTGTCAAGCCTGGTATTCCAGGAGTATATCCGCTGAACAGTTTTGGCAATAGGCACCTCAATTCACGGTATGAATAATAAAGTAGAGAGTCAAACCTCGGGACAACGTTTCGTACAGTTATAGAGTCATATTTGTTAATGAACGGCTTAACTTGCGAGAATCTAACGCGCAGCAGTGAGTATTTTGCATAGCGTAAGCGGATGCAAATTAGTATACATTTTTGTGACGGCAACCTTAACTTCAGATATGAATTGGATGATCGAGTATCATACTGTTCGAGAAAGTTACAACCTTCTTTGGGAATCGAACGGCTAAGTCATTTGCTTCACCTATACTGTGATTACACAAACAGGGTTTTCCCGGAGTAAATTCGCTGAACAGTGTGGGCAATAGACACATTATATCACGGATCGGATATTAAAATAGAGCGTCACAACTTCTGAGAACGTTAGCCATTGGTATATAGTCGAACTATATTCCGAAGGCCTTACCATCCTAGATCATATCCCGCTGTATCGGCAGTATGCCTTTGTGTCCAGAGAAACAAATTCCATACATTTTAGGGACGTCAACCTTAACCTCTGGTACGAATTGGATAATCGAGTGTCATAATTTTTGAGGACTTTACATCGTTCCGTGTGAGACGAACGGCTAGGTCAATAGCTTCACCTATCCAGTGATTTCGAGAGTCAATCTAGGAATTCCGGAAGAATATCCGCTGAACAGTATTGGCAATGGACACCGTGATTCACGCCATGAATATTAAAGTAGTGTCAAACTGTCGAAGAAAATTACCGCTTCGTATAATGTTATTCTTTTTACCGAATACCTTAAAATAAGTGAACTTAACCCTTTGTAGCGAGTGCCTCTCTTAATGTTGGCCGAAACAAATTAGTAAACATTACAGCAGACGGACACGTTATTTTCATGAATGAATAGCAAAATCGAGAGTCAAACTGTTCGAGAACGTTAGCACCTTCTTTCATGTTCGAACATTTAAGTTAATAGCGTCACAGATCCTGTGATACGGAGAGTCAAGCTATGTATTTCGGGAGTAAATGCTATGTACACTATTGGCAATGCGCACATTCATTGACAGTATGAGTATTGAAGAAGAGCGAGAAACCGTTTGAGAATGTTACCTATTGGTATAAAGACAAACTTTTTACCGAAGGGCTTAACCTCCGACATCCTCTTCCTCTGTATCGTGATTACAATTTCCTGTTAAGAGAAACAAATTAGTACGCATTTCATTGACAGCCACCTTAATTTTATGTATGACTTTAGATGATCGAGCATCAAACCTTTCGAGAACCCTACCACCTTACTTGAAATTCGCACATCAAAGTAAATAGNACCTTTCGAGAAAGGTACCACCTTCTGAGAGAGACGAACAGCTACGTCAATAGCTTTACAAATCCTGCGATACCGAGAGACATGCCAGGTATTCCTGGAGTAACTCCGCTGATTAGTATCGGCAATAAACACCATAATACGCGGTTTGAATATTAAATTACAGCGCCAAACCGTTCGGGATCGTTAGCAATAGCTATAAAGTCAAACGCATTACAATATACCTTACCCTCCGAAAAATTTTACCCGTTGTATCCGGAGTGTATCTTTGTCTCCAGAGAAGAAATTAGTAATCATTTCAGTGACGGGCACCGTAAATTCATATCTTCAGAACAGTATAGGAAACAGGCTGCTTAATTCACGGTATGAGTATTAAAGCAGACCGACATACTGGTGAAGAACTGTATCTATTGCTATAGAGTCTATCATTTCACCGATGCCGTACCTCCCCAGTATCAGACTCGCTGCAACGAGAGTATAACTTCGCTTCCAGATAATGAAATTACTATACATTTTAGTGACGGGCACCTAAACTTCATATATGAATTATGAGGTCGAGTGTCAAACCGTTCATAACCGTTACCACCATCCTTGAGAGTGGAACGGCTACGTCAATAGCTTCACCTATCCCGTGATTCCGAGTGTCAAACCAGATATTGCGGGAGTTAGTCTACTGAAAACTATTGACAATAGACACATTAATTCGCAGTATGAATAATAAAGTGGAGAGTCAAACCATCGGAGAGCATTTCGAATTGGTATATAGTAATTCTTTTTATCGAATACATTACCTTCCTAGAACCTAACCCGCTGTAGCGAGTGTTATGCTTAGGGGTCACTGAAACAAATTATCAGGCAATATGTCAGAAGCAGACCTTATATTGATATATGAATTAGACCATCTAATGTTAAACCGGTCGAGACCGTTACCACCATCTTTCAGTGTCGACGGCTGAGTGACTTGCTTTACCTATAGTTGTGATTCCGGTTGTCAAGCCTGGTATTCCAGGAGTATATCCGCTGAACAGTTTTGGCAATAGGCACCTCAATTCACGGTATGAATAATAAAGTAGAGAGTCAAACCTCGGGACAACGTTTCGTACAGTTATAGAGTCATATTTGTTAATGAACGGCTTAACTTGCGAGAATCTAACGCGCAGCAGTGAGTATTTTGCATAGCGTAAGCGGATGCAAATTAGTATACATTTTTGTGACGGCAACCTTAACTTCAGATATGAATTGGATGATCGAGTATCATACTGTTCGAGAAAGTTACAACCTTCTTTGGGAATCGAACGGCGAAGTCATTTGCTTCACCTATACTGTGATTACACAAACAGGGTTTTCCCGGAGTAAATTCGCTGAACAGTGTGGGCAATAGACACATTATATCACGGATCGGATATTAAAATAGAGCGTCACAACTTCTGAGAACGTTAGCCATTGGTATATAGTCGAACTATATTCCGAAGGCCTTACCATCCTAGATCATATCCCGCTGTATCGGCAGTATGCCTTTGTGTCCAGAGAAACAAATTCCATACATTTTAGGGACGTCAACCTTAACCTCTGGTACGAATTGGATAATCGAGTGTCATAATTTTTGAGGACTTTACATCGTTCCGTGTGAGACGAACGGCTAGGTCAATAGCTTCACCTATCCAGTGATTTCGAGAGTCAATCTAGGAATTCCGGAAGAATATCCGCTGAACAGTATTGGCAATGGACACCGTGATTCACGCCATGAATATTAAAGTAGTGTCAAACTGTCGAAGAACATTACCGCTTCGTATAATGTTATTCTTTTTACCGAATACCTTAAAATAAGTGAACTTAACCCTTTGTAGCGAGTGCCTCTCTTAATGTTGGCCGAAACAAATTAGTAAACATTACAGCAGACGGACACGTTATTTTCATGAATGAATAGCAAAATCGAGAGTCAAACTGTTCGAGAACGTTAGCACCTTCTTTCATGTTCGAACATTTAAGTTAATAGCGTCACAGATCCTGTGATACGGAGAGTCAAGCTATGTATTTCGGGAGTAAATGCTATGTACACTATTGGCAATGCGCACATTCATTGACAGTATGAGTATTGAAGAAGAGCGAGAAACCGTTTGAGAATGTTACCTATTGGTATAAAGACAAACTTTTTACCGAAGGGCTTAACCTCCGACATCCTCTTCCTCTGTATCGTGATTACAATTTCCTGTTAAGAGAAACAAATTAGTACGCATTTCATTGACAGCCACCTTAATTTCATGTATGACTTTAGATGATCGAGCATCAAACCTTTCGAGAACCCTACCACCTTACTTGAAATTCGCACATCAAAGTAAATAGCTGCAGCTATGCTGCGATTCTGAAAGCCAATCCAGGTATTCCTGGAGTAAATACGCTGTCGAGTATTGGCAACTGAGACCTCAATTCACGGTTTGAATATTAACGTAAAATGTCAAACTGTTTTATAGCGTTGCCAATGTGTATAAAGTCAAATGTTTTACCGAAGACCGCACCTTCCGCGAACCTCACCCGCTTCATCGAAAGTATAACTTCGTGTTCAGAGGATCAAATTAGTAATCATTTTAGATACGTGAACCTTAATTTCATTATGAATAAGACGATAAAGGGTGAAACTGTTCGAGATAGTTACCACCATCTTTGAGTTTCAAAGGGCTAAGTCAATACCTTCACCCATCATGCGATGCCACCTTCTGGGTGAGAGGAACGAATAAGACAATACCTCCATCTATCCTTTGAATCCGAGAGTAAATCCCCTGAAGAGTACTGGCAACTGACACTCTTATTCGAGGTTTGAATATTGAAGCAGGCCGTGAAGCCACTGTAGAATGTTAACTACCCGCGTAGGGTCATACGTTTTAAAGAATACAATACCCTCAGAGAAACTGACCCGCTGTAGCGAGAGAATAACACGGTTTCCAGAGGTACGAATGAGTATACATTTTAGTGACGAATACCATAATATCATGCATACATTAGAATGTCGAGGGTCAAAGCTTTCAGCAACGTTACCACATTCTTTGCGAGTCGAACGTCTAAGTCAATAGCTGCACAAGTCCTGTGATTCCGAGAGTCAAACCAGGTAATCCGAGAGTAAATCCGATGAATATTGTTAGCAATTGATACCATAATTCGCAGAGTGAATATTAAAATAGTGCGTCACACCGTGTGAGAACGTTACAGATTGCTATGAAGTCAAGCGCTTTACCGAAGACCATACCCTCCGAAAATCTAACCTGCTGTATCTAGAGTATAACTTCGTATTCAGAGAAGGAAATTATTATTCATTTCAGTGATGGGCACATTAGCACCATGTATGAATTAAAAGTTCGATGATCAAACAGACCGAGATAGTTACGACATTCTTTGAGCGTCGAACGGCTAAGCAAATGGCTTCACTTATTCCGTTATTCCGATAGGAAAACCAGGTATTCCGGCATCCTATCCGCTGTACATTATTGGTAATCGACAGTTTCATTCACGGCTTGAATATTAAAGTAGAGCGCGAAACCGTTTGAGAACGTTACCAGTTGGTATACAGACAAATTTCTTACAGAAGCCATTACCTATAGAGAACCTAACCCGCTGTATCGAGAGTGTAACTCCGTACCCACAGATGTAAACTTGGACACATTATAGTGACGGGCACCTCAATTTCATGTATGAATTAGAAAATCGATTGTCAAGCCGTTCGAGAACGTTACCACCTTCTTTGAGACCTGAAGGCCTGAGTCAACAGCTTCTCCTATCCTGCGTTTCAAAGAGTCACACCCAGTATATCAGGAGTTGATCCGCTGAATAGTATTGGCAAGAGGCACCATAATTCACTGTATAGGTATTAAAGTACAAAATCAAACCATGTATAACGTAAACAATTTGTTTGAAGACAAGCCTTTTACCGACGTCCTTACCTTCCGTGAAGCGTAACGAGCTGTATCGAGAGTCTAACTTCGTGCTCAAAGCGAGACATTAGCATACATTTTCGTGATGGGAATCATAATTTCATTTATGCATTAGAAGATAGAGGGTCAAATCCTTCCAAAACGAAACCATCTTCTTTGAGAGTCGCGCAGCTAGGCAATAGGTTCAGCCATCATTTAATACCGAGAATCAAGCCAGGTATTCCGGGTGTAAATCCGCAGAACAGTAATCGCATTAGACACCTTTACTCGCGGATTTAATATTAATGTGGAGCGTCCATCCATTTGAAAGCGTTACCTATAGCTATACATTCAAAGTATTATAGAAGGCCGTACCTTCGGAGAAGCCAACCTGCAGTATCAAGAGAATAACTTCGTCTTCAGAGAAGCAAATTAGTATACATTATAGTGACGGGCACTGTAAGTTTATGTACGAATTGGAAGGTCAAGTGTCAAATCGTTCGACAACGTTACCAGCGTCATTGAGAGTCGAACGGCTAAGGCAAGTGCTTCACCTATCCTGTGATTCCGAGAGTCAGACCAGGTGCACCGGGAGTTAATCGGGTGAACATTATTGGCAATACACTCTTTAATTCAAGGAATACATATGAACGTACAGAGTCAAGCCGTTGTAGAACGTTACATATTTGCACAGGTTAAAACATTTATCGAAACTCTTACCTTCCGAGAACCAAGCTCGCTGCATCGAGAGTATAGCTTCGTGTTCAGTAAGAGACATTTGTATCCGTTTCTGTGACTGGTACCTTAATTTCATGTATGAATTGTAATATCGAGTGTAAAACCGCTGGGGAACGTGACCACCTTCTTTGGGATTCGACTGGCTATGTCAGTAGCCTCACCTATCCTGTTACTTCGAGTGCCAATCCAGGTATTCCGGGGGTAAATCCGGTGAAAAGTATTGGCAATAGGACCCTTTATCCAGGGTTTTAATATTAAGGTAGAGCGTCTAACCGGTTGAAGAACGTCACCTACCCGTATACGATCAATACCATTACCTAAGACCTTACCTTCCGAGAAGCCCAATCCGCTGATGGGAGTGTCATGTTTAGTGTTCGTGGAATCATAATGGTAGATATTTTAGTGGAGGGTACGTTAATTTCATTACGAAGGAGATCGTGGGTCAAATCGTTCGAGAACGTTACAACCCTCCTTGAGTGTCGAACGGCTACGTCAATATCTTGACATATCCTGTGAATCCGAGACACAAACCAGGTACTCCGGGTGTAAGGCCGCTGAAAACAATTGGCAATAGTCACATCAATCCGCGGTATGAATATTAAAATAGAGCGTCAAACTGTTTGAAAGCGTTACCAGTTGGTATAAAGTCAAACGCTACACTGAAGACCCTACACTTCGAAAGCTTAACCAACTGTATCGAGGGTGTATCATCATGTTCAGTGGAACAAATTAGTATACGTCTTAGTGGCGCGTGCCTTAATATCATGTATGAATACGAAGATCAGGCGACATACCGTTTGATAACGTTACTACCTTTTTTTGAGTCGCGCACCAAGTCAATAAGCATCACCAATCCTGTGAATCCGAGTGTAAGGCCAGGTATTCCTGCAGTGAATCCGGTGAACAGTACGGGTAATGGACACCTTAGTTCACGGTTGGAATATTAAAGTAGAGTGGTAAACCATCGGAGAACATTACCAAAGGATAACAAGTCGTACATTTGACTGAATACCCTACCGTCCGAGAACATAAGTCCTTCTAGCGCGCGTCTTGCATAGTGCTCACGGAAACAAATTAGTAGATATTTTAGCTGACGGAAACCATATTTTCGTGTCAGAAGAGCAAAGTCGAGAGGCAAATCACACGTGAGCGTTACCACCTTCTTTGGGATTCGAACATATAAGTTAATAGCTTCAGGTATCCTGGGTCTCTGTGCGTCAAACTATGTACTCGGTGAGCAGATCCACAGTACAGTATTGGCTGTATACATCCTATTTCACGGTATAGGTAATAATGTACAAATTTAAACCGTTGTAGAACGTTACCTATTGGTATAGAGTCAAACTTTTTACAGAAACCATTCCTTCCGTGAACCTATCCCGCCGTTTCGAGAGTATAATTTTGAGTTCGGAGAAATACATTACTACACATTCTAGTGATGGGCACCTTAGTTTCATGTACCTTTAGTTTAGTGTCAACCCGTTCGAGAACGTCACCACCTTCTTTGAGAGTGGCACAGTTATGTCAATGGCTTCACCTTTCTTGATATTCCAAGTGTCAAACCTGGTATTCCTGTAGTCAATCCGCTGTACAATATTGGCCTCATACACCATATTTCACGGTATAAATATTATAGTACAGAGTCAAACCGTTGTAGGTCGTTACCTGTTGCAATTTAGTCAAGCTTTCTACCGAATCCCTTACTTTCCGCGAGGCTAACCCACTGTATCGAGATGATACCTTCGTGTTCAGAGAAGCAAATTGTCGGGATTATATCTTCGAGAGTCGAACGTCTGCGTCAATGGATTCACCTACACTTGATATTCCGAGACTGAACCTGCGTACTACAGGAGATAATCCGCTGAACAGTATTTGCAATGGCCTCTTATTTCAAGGTATTAATACTAAAGTTAGAGAGTCAGTCCATTGATGAACATAACTATTTGGTATAACGTCATACACTTCATCGCATCCCATATCTTCCGTGAACATAACCTGCTGTATCGATGGTGGAACTTCGTGTTCCTAGAAAGAAACTAGTAGATGTTTTAGTGACAGGGACGTTGATTTCATGTATGAGCTAGAGGATCGGTTGTGAAACCGTTCGTTAACGTTATCTCCTTCTGTGAGAGTCGCACAGTTAAGTCAATAGCTTCACCTATACCGTGATCCCCAGAGTCAAACCAGGTATTTCAGGAGTAAATCAGCTGAACAGTATTGGCAATAGGCACATTAATTTGCGGTACGAATATTAGTGTAGAGAATCAGACCTTCGGATAGCATCACCAATTGCTATGAGGTCATACGTTTTGCAAAGATCCTCACTATCCGAGAAGCCAACCAGCTGTATCGAGAGTATATCTTCGTGTTTAGAGATATACGTCGGTATATATTTTATTGGCTTCTCCTTAATTTCATGTATGAATTAGATGATCGAAGGTCACACTGTTCGAGAACGTTAGCATCTGCTTTGAATGTCGCACATCTAAGTCCATAGCTGCAGCCATTCTTTGATTCCGAAAGGCAAATCAGGTATTCCAGGAGTAAATGCACTGAACCGCATTTGCAAGAAACACTTCAGCTAACTGTATGAATATTAAAGTACCGAGTCAAACCGCTGGAGAACGTTACCAATTGGTATACAGTCATTCTTTTTACCGAACACAATTCCAAGAGCATAATCCGCTGCAGCTGGTGGCATGCTTAGTGCTCACGGGAACAAATTAGTATACATTATAGCACACCTTATTTTCATATATGAATTAGAAGATCGAGTATCAAACCGTCCGGATCAATCCCACTTTCTTTGGGTGTCGAAGGGCTAAGACAATAGATTCATCTATCCTATGATTCCGATAGTCAAATCCGGCACTACTGGAGTCATTCCGCTGTACAGTATTGGCAATAGTCACTGTAGTTCACGGTAGGAACATTAAAGTAGACGTTCAATTCGTCGAAGAGCATTATCAATTGGTATACAGTCATTCTTCTTTACCCATACCTTACATTCCGAGAACTCAAGCCGCCGTAGCAATGTCTCACATCTGGCTCACAGGAGCGTATTAGTAGACATTAATGCAGGCAGATACCTTAATTTCATGTATCAATAGGAAGTCGATGGTCAAACTGTCCGGGAGCGTTACCTCCATCTTCGACATTCGAATTGCTTAGTCAATAGCGTTACGTTCCCTGCGATTCCGATAGTCAAGCGAGGTATACCGGGAGTCATTCCGCTGTACACTATTGGCAATGGACACCATAATTAACGGTTTCAGTGTTCAGGAACAGAGTCTAACCCTTGTAGAACGATACGTATTCCTATTATGTCGAAAGTTTTACCGAAAACCTTACCCTCCAAGAACCAAACATCGAAAGTAAGAATCCGTATCCTGAGAAACAAATTAGTATACATTTTATTGACGCCCGCCTTAATTTATTGTGTTCTGGGGAACAAATTATTTTACATTTTAGTGCCGAGATGCTTAATTTCATGTTTGAATTAGACGATCGAGTGTCAAACAGTTTGAGCACGATACCGCCCTCTTTGAAAGCAGAACGGCTAAGTAAATAGCTTCACCTATCCTGTGATCTGAAAGTAGGACCAGCTATATCGGGAGCAAATTGGCAAGCGACACCGCAATTCACGGTTTCAATGCTAAACTAGAGCGCGAAACCGTTGTTGAACTTTACCTATTCGGAGAGATTCAAATTTTATTCCGAAGGCCTTACCATCCGAGAACATAAACGGCTTTCTCGAGGGTGTAACGTCGTATTCAGAGAAACCAATTATTATCCCATTTAGCCTCTTGCGCCCCAAATTCATGTCAGACATAAAACATCAATGGTCAAACCCTAACAGAATGATGGCCCCTTCTTTGAAAGTCGAGCGGCTGAGTCAATAGTTTCATTTATGCTGTGAGTCCGAGAGACATGCCAGGTATTCCGCGACTAAACACGTAGTTCAGTATTGGAATTACACACGCTATATCATGATTGCAAATATTAAAGAACAGAGTCAACCCATTGTAGAGCGCTACATATTGCTATTCAGTAAAGCTTTTTACCGAAGGCCTTACCGTCCGAGAACCTGACCTGCTGTATCGAGACTATAACATCTTGTTCAGAGAAGCAAGTTCATGCCCAACTTTGTCAGGGGCACCTTAATTCCATTTATGAATAAGAAGATCGAGGGTTGCAGCGTTCGACAACGTTACCACCTTCATTGAGAGTCGAACAGCTAAGGCAATACCTTCAAATATCCTGTGATTCCAAGAGTAACACCAGGCGATCCAGGAGTAAATACGCTCAAATGTATTGAAAATAGACACCTTATTTCTCGGTATAGATACTAGACTTGAGATTCAGGCCGATGGAGAATGTTACAACTTGGAATAGAGTCACACATTTTGACGACATCCTTGCCATCCACGGATGTAACTCGCTGTAGCGAGAGACCTACTTAGTGTTTACCAAAACAAATAAGTGGGCATTGTAGCACATAGGGCATCTTAATTTTATGAATAAATGTGCAGATCGATAGTCAAACCGTTCGAGAACGTTACTAACTTTCTTGAGAACCGCACAGCTAAGTCAACAGCTCCACTCATCCTGTGACACCTAGACTATAATCAGGTATTGCGGGAGTAAATACGCTGAAGAATATTGGCAATGGACACACTAATTCACGATATGAGTATTAAAGTACAGTGCCAAACCATTGTAGAACGTAAACAATTTGTATAAAGCCATACTTTTTAACGACCGCCTTAACTTTCGAGAAGACTAACCAGCTGTATCGAGAGTATAAAGTCGTGTTCAGTGGAACAAATTAGTAGACATTTTA